>PVLC010001006.1:0-113260 GCA_004027655.1 Graphiurus murinus | reverse complement strand
GATCACAGAGTTTAGAACCCTGCTGCAAACTTGAGCTTGTAATGTGAAAACACACTGCAATCGAGGATTTTTGGTTCAACACATACGAGTTACATACAAGGGATCTCGAGGGCGCTGAGCGTGGGGTTTATGTCTACGGGGGTGTTCAGGGTAAAAGCTGTAACTCCTCTGAGCACAATAGACCCAGGACTGCACAGGGCAGGCGACAGGCAGGGTTTGAACATTCTGCCTGAGTTCTCACCAGCGCTGTTCATTGTTCAGTGTGCTCGGAGGGTTTGAGGACCGTGAAACAGATCCACAAAGTTTCAAAGCTTCTCAGAGGAAGTGACTTCGTTAATTGCATGATTGATTTCGTTGACTGGGAACACGCTCTGTGACAGGAGTTAAGCTATTTTCTTGAAACTTAGTCACAGTGCCACGTTGGACTAGCCACTCCTTTGCCTTACAGTGGAGAGGGTCAAACAGGAATAGACAATTCTCATTCACAGGGTCAAAGTCTACCATCTTTGTAAATTTTCTATTTGCTGCATTTTTTCTTATCCTCCCCCAGCCCCTGCATCCTCCTTTCCTGCCCCCTCTGGTTTTAACCTAACATTTTATATGATTCCCTTTATGGTCCTGCTCCTTTAAAAGGACCATAAAGCACACTTTTAGAAGTATCTCCAATAGTCATCTGTGCACCCTAGCTCTTGTCATATTTTCTAAAAGTCTGTTTCCATGTCTTCTTGTAAACGTGGACCCAGGTGTGTTTGCGGGGCTGGATGTGGGTTTGTTTGGAGTGACAGACTTACATGATGCTCTGTGATGGCTTCTAACCTAGAACTCGGAGAGGCCCCCTTCCTGTCAGGAACCAGTCACACCCTGGGGAATTCCACCATTGCTCCTGGCGCACTTCTGTTGGTCCAGCCTACGGATCCCCATGTTCAGCATGTGTCTCTAACCCCACACAGTCCAGCACCCACGGCTGCAGGTGGATACCCCTTCATCTTTTGGAACCCCTCAAGTTCCCATGTGCAGCCCACAGAGGGGACACAATGTATTTTCCACTGTTATTTTGTTCTTTCAGGATGCTGGAAATCAGAGCTTGAACTTGAGTGTAAGTTAAACATATCTGGTGCATGACAAAGAGGTTAGTTGCAAGGTAAATTACAGAGTGTTTAGAAACAGAGTCTGCTGGGTTTGTTCACAGTTGTGGTGGTCCAGGATGAAGAAGCCAGTGTTGGATGTCAAATGGCATCCATCCAAGCTTGGTGTTTCAGTCTTCCCTTTGCTCTCCTTAATGTTACAATGTGAACTTTAATTCCACCATTAAATATAATTTTAGATTCATATTTCCTGATCTCTGAAACATTGGGTACAGGCGTGGTATTCATTTTGAAAAATTTCTTAAAAAAATGTTCCAAGTGAATTTGTAGCATTTAATGTTCAAATAACAAGAGCTGTAATGCTGAAATGAAATAACTATGGAAGGTGAACCAGGCGGCCCCAGAGCTGCTTAGAATTTGAGTGTGCAGAAAAGCATCTGGATAGCACAATTCTCTCTCATAATCATTGATAATGAGATGTAATTTTTGCCATTTACTTGACTTTTTTTTTTAAACTAGGTTTCTGATAATGGCCATTATTTAACCCATAAAATGCGCTGTCACTGGCATTACTTTTTGTACACTGACATTTTCTTTTTTCTTTTTAGTTCATGGTGGGGGTAAGGCTAGAAAACTTGCTAGACAAATTCTAAGAGATCTGTAGCACTTGAATAACACTTTCTGTGACCCCTGAGGGTTTGAGTTGATTACCAACAAATAATATTGAGTCTACGGTTCTACTGGTTTGAGTAACCTTCTCAGTTTTCTGTTGTTTATGCGTTCTTTTCTATATTTTCACTGATTCAATTCTTCTAAATAATTTTATATTTTATGATTTAATTCTTTTCTTATTAATCTTTGACTATTTATTAATCTTTGACTCATGCATCACATAAGGACATTTCTGGTGGCAAAAGACCCCACACATGAGGCTGGCTACTCCACACAGCCTGGCTGTGCAGCAAGTCGGCCACGCCACCAGGTTTGCCTACATGCCTTGCATGAAGGTCACACCATGACAAAAGTCACCTACTCGTGAGTTTTCCCCATCAGAGCACATTCTACGCAGGACTGCACTACTGAGCTCAGTGACAAAGGTGACCTATGAGGGATGACAAAGGAGGCCCCGACGGAATGCGGTGCTGTTGGCTTAGCTCATTCCTGGGGCTTCCTGATGGACGCCTGCCTCTCCCTCTTTGTTCTATAAAAATACCCCTGACTCCCAACCTGATTCCACTTTAGAAACCTGAGCCCGCTGGTCTCTGACCTTAGATACAGGACGTGCCACTCCGGTTCACAATTTACTGTGCTCCCTTCTGTCTGTGGTCCTGCGTGACCCTCAGGCCATCTGTGAGTTCCTTCAATACGCTTTAAGACACTCAGTGGCTCCTTGTTACATTATAAATGTGGAATGTGACCGTCCTGTCCAATGGAGGGTGTTCCTCTGTATGATTTTGTCCTCCTTAAGGTGCTTGTATAAATTCTCTCTGTTATTTTGGATCTTTAGAAGTATTGAATATTAAAACAATAAACTATGACTCTCCTACAAAATTTAATCCCTGTCAAGTCTCCCCTGTGATTCTGTTCACTTAATTTTATTGCTACCTAAATACACCATTCAATAATCTCACTGTTTGGCTTACCTTTTATTTTATTTTATTTTATTTTATTTTATTTTATTTTATTTTTTTTTGCGGTACTGGGGATTGAACTCAGGGGCATTCTACCTCCGAGCTATACCCCCAGCCCTATTTTTTATTCTTTATTTTGAAACCGGGTCTCACTAAGCTGCGGAGTGCCTCACTAGGTAGCTGAGGCTGGTCGAGAACGGGGATCCTCCGGTCTCAGCCTCCCAAATGCTGGGATTACAAGCGTGCGCCACCACGCCCGGCTCTGGCTTACCTTTTATATGATAAAAATTTGTCTTTCTTATTACATTGTTACTTAAATCTTCACATATTTCAAAGCTAGATATAGGGAGTTTTTTTTAAAAGAAGTTTTAGGTTAAAAAGAAAAAAATCCATAGATAAATTAAGTATAGGTTCTGATACATCATTTATACACATACATCAATATACACAAAAATTTGGTGTTGTGTATCTTATTCCTCTTAGCTAATTTGGATTAGAAAAATTCTGTTCGCAATGCATTTTATTGGCCCACTTTTTAAACAAATACTTTATGAAATAGGACTTTTTATTTATAAGGGCTTTCTTCTGAGACTTGACGTTTTACTGAAATAATAAATAACTATGCCGTGAGTGACACATGTGTGTGCATACACAAATAGAATCTACGTGCTTGATTTTTTCTATTCTGATTTCTGCGATCTGCTCTAGGCTAACCTTGATTCCTTCTTTTCTGCCAGCGTAACCTTTTCTAGCCGCTTCAGTGCCCCTTGACATCCGCTGTTTCTTTTCTTTTCTTTTTTTTTTTTTTTTCAGTACTGGGGATTGAATTCAGGGACATTCTACCTCTGAGCTACATACCCAGCCTTATTTTTTATTCTTTATTTTGAAACAGGGTCTCACTAAGTTGCGGAGGGCCTCACTAGGTAGCTGAGGCGACCACGAACCCGGATGCTCTGGTCTCAGCCTCCCGAATGCTGGGATTACAAGCGTGCACCACCACGCCCGGCTGACATCTGCTGCTTCTGCTGGCTGTGAACTGAGAGCACTGAGCAGGAGTGTCCTCTTGTGTCACAGGAGAACAAGATGTTTTCTATTGAATTATGATTCACTTATCTAACAGGGAACGGCATATTTGCAAATACACTTGCTCGTGTTTCCGGCATTCAGCAAACGCATAATGTACTATATTGCCATAGGAGAGAGACACATGCAGACAAATTCCAGTGTTAGAGGATAGGAAGTTTCAAGTTCAGTAGAGAACTAAAAATAGTGATGCATTTATAAACTAATTCCGAGGATCCGCTTTTATTATTGGGTTATCTTTCTTTGAGACTTCGTTCTTAATTTACACAAATGGCCTTCTTGCTTTTCTGCTCTATGACTTTTGACAAATGCCTTGTCATGCAAGTGCCATGACCATCAAAATGCAGAAGTCAGGTCCCACTGGGGAAATTCCTCCTGGCAGCCCTTTGCAGCCAGAGACACACCCCTGGTGACCTCTCAACTTCTTTGCTTCCTTATAGCTTTGCAGTTTTCAGAAAGTCGTTCCAATGGAGTCACAGGTATGCAGCCTTTAGAGGCTGGCTGCTTTCCTGAGGCGGCGCATGTGGCATCAGTATACCTTACGTGTGTGTAGTGACTTCTGTTTGTCAGTGAGTGGGATTTTATTTTACTGTGCATCAATTTATTGATGCATTTCCTGGTTGAGGGACATTTGAGTTTTCTAGGTTGGAGAATTGTGGAAAGAGCTGCTATAGATATTTCCATCTAGTTTGTGTGTATGTGTGTGTGTGTGTGCGTGTGTGTGTGTGTGTGTGTGTGTGTGTGTGCGCGTGCATGCACGTCTGGACATGGATTTTCATTTCTTTGGAGTGAATACCTAAGAACAGGTTTGCAGGGTTAAATGGTGAATGCGTGTTGAACTTTGTAAAACACTGCCCGGCTGTTTTCCAGAGAGGCAGTTCCCTTTCCCATCTCCACCTGTGAGGCACGAGAGGCCCAGGTGCTTTGTATCCTTGTTAGAGTGTGCCGATGTCAATTTTTAAAAAAATTATTATTTTAGCTGTCCTGATAGACACGTGATATTTCTTCATTATGGTTTCATTTGCATTTTCCTGATGACTTTTTTTTTTTTTTTTGCAGTACTGGGGATTGAACTCAGAGGCATTCTACCTCCGAGCTATACCCCCAGCCCTATTTTTTTTTTATTCTTTTATTTTGAAACCGAGTCTCACTAAGTTGCGGAGTGCCTCACTAGGTAGCTGAGGCTGGCCACGAACCCGGATCCTCCGGTCTCAGCCTCTCGAATGCTGGGATTACAAGCGTGTGCCACCACGCCCGGCTCCTGATGACTATTGATCTTCACTTATTTTGTGTTGACTGTCATCTATGTCTTTCTGGTAGTATCTGTAATTTTGCTGAACTCAATTATTAGTTCTTTTAAAAATTAATTTCCATGGGATTTTTTAAAAATATAGGCAATTATGCCATCTGTGAATAAAGATAATTTTTTCCCAAGTCTCTGGTTTGGGTTAAACCAGAAACTTAAATCCTTTATTTAAAAAAACATACTTATTTAACAATTTGGAATTATTTCATAAATGTAAATCAACAAATCACTGAGTATTATTCTGAATTTTTAATGCTATCTTGCATCTAAGAAAAACATATGAAATGTGTTAAGTGTAGGATGAGAAAATTTTTTTTTTTCCAATTTCAGAATATCATCGATAAAATAATTTGCCGCCCCCCCAATAAGAAACAATACATTTTTTATTTACACTTGGAATTTTTTTCTAATGACAAAGAAAACATGGTAGATAAACCGGTGTGGATTCATGTAATCCATGCGTGTACAGGGATGGATGGATCAGGCAGAACTACCTGCTCACTGATGTACGGCTGCTGGAGCACAGAGACCAGGGCTGTCCAGCTTGCAAGCATTCCTCCTTTAGGTCCTAACAAATGTCGTAAAGCACTTCACTAGCACAGAATAAAAATATGTCTTGTGGAAATACATTGCCCCAAAGAGGTATTGTATGCTGGATAAAATAAAATAATAGAGAAAGAACTGATGATTTTGAATCTGGGTTATAACATTATCAAAAGAGATTATGTATATGAGATTATATATAAAATAGATTATATATATATGAGGTTAGTTACACACACACACACACACACACACGAGAGAGAGAGAGAGAGAGAGAGAGAGAGAGAGAGAGAGGAAGAAAGTGTTAAAAGTCCTTCTACATATAGTGGGGTGAATTAAATTTAATGGCTTGTATTCAGGAAAGACATTAATAAAATGAAGCCAGATGTGGTGGCCCACATCTGTGATCCCAGGACTTTTGAAGCTTAAACAGAAAGATCATAGGCTTGAGGCCAGCCTCAGCTACTTAGCAAGGCCCTCAGCAGCTTAGTGAAACCTTGTTTCAAAATAAAAGAATAAGGCGAGTAGTGTAGAATGGCCCTGGATTCAATTCTCAGCAACACACACACACACACACACACACACACACACACACACACTCTAAATTAATTAATTAATTAAAATTGAGTTAATTCCAGAACCACTTGACAATCAGCAATAGAGCTCAAACTTGTCCAATCAAGTAGGGGGAGGGGTCTCAATGACTAACAGTAGTCACCTTTCTTCTTTTAGGTTCGCAAGTTGTTAAGCTTCTCCATTAAAACAAACTTAAATACTTTCAGGTGCCCAATAAATAAATGTAGTAAGGTACCTAAACCAAAGTTATGAATATGATAATTTAATTCTTCAAGAAGCAAAAGCTGTGTATTCAGTGTCATTCTATTTAAGCCTATTATAAAATATAATGATAAAATGTACTTTTTTGAAATAAAGATAATTTTCAATTTTAAAATAAGGATAATGATCAATTTTAGATTAAGCTATGTATAGCAGTATATCATATGTTCATGGAAGATACAATTTAGCATACAACCAAACTTAGTCAATAAAACTGAAGGTTGTGTTTTTGTCTTATAGTAAACCATGAACAAATAGAATTGGTTTCATAAATATAAGGATGCTATAATATTAGGATATGTTTTATATTAATCATTGTAATTGACTTAGGAGAAAATTACTCTCTCTATAAATCCTGATCAGCCATGTGGAAAAATTCAAACTCCATGCTTGATGAATAAATTCACAGTAGAAAAATTATACTTTTGAGTACTGAGGATTGCACTCAGTAGCACTGTACCACTGAGCTACACCCCCACCCCTTTTTATTTATTTTTAAATTTTGAAACGGGGTCTCGATAAGCCGCTGAGGCTGGCCTTGAACCTGTGATCCTATACTTTTTAAAAGGAAGGAAAATGAGCCCAAGGGCTAACTCATTAGCTCCTAGGCCAGGTGAGGCACCACGCCCTTCAGTCTTGGAGATCCTGGGCAGAGACCCCCGCTCACACCGCATGGGCGATGTTGCAGGGGTCCTTCCTGGCTCGGAGAAGCCCACTTCCGATCATGGCAGACCAGGTGGTGCTGAGCTGCGGACAGAGCTGCTGCTGTAGGATCTTGGGAGCCTCGAGCTCGGCTGACTTCTAGAGGGTGAGACGCAGCTGAAGACAGTGAGGGCCTTCCGCACCTATCATGCAGCCGCCTCACACCCAGTTCTTTGCAAACACAGATCACTGAACACTTGAAAAGCAGCAGAGCCAGCTGATGAAGAGCATCTTCTATGGATTCATACCTTCTGGTATTCCCGCAGAGCTGTCTTAGGAGGTTTATCTTCCACGTTCTGCACATGAAGTTTAAAGTGGTTCAAATGTGCTCATTGTGTTGACTCCTGATCCAGGTGGGCTGTGGACAGGCTTGCGTGATTTCTTCTAATTTTAAATCGTAGTAATAAAATAATTGTGTTACATTTTCCCACTGTAAAACTCCCCATCTGAACATAAAAAGCAAGACTGGAGATGGTAACCGAGGAAACTCAACTAGGTTGCATCTTTTAATTTTTTTTTTTTTTTTGAGGTACTGGGATTGAACTCAGGGGCATTTGACCCCTGAGCTACACCCCCAGCCCTATTTTTTATTCTTTATTTTGAAACAGGGTCTCACTAAGTTGCGGAGAAGGGCCTCACTAATTAGCTGAGGCTGGCCACTAACTGGGATCCTCCAGTCTCAGCCTCCCAAGGACTACAAGCGTGTGCCACCATACCCGCCTACCTTTTAACTTTTACTTGGCTAACTTTGGTGTAATGTAAACATCAGTCCAAGCCTTGGAAATCCAAGGGCCCATCTGGGCTCTTTCTGATTTCGTGGAGCGCGCGTTCTGCTTGATTCTGGGGAAATGTTGCCTGGAAGATTATAGCAAGTAAAAAGGCAACATTAATGAGAAAAACTATTGGAAAGTCACGTCTGTCTCCCACCTGTAACAGCAACACATTAACTTAGTAAGTGCTTATACCAGGTTTGTGAAATCAGACCCCTCTCCACTGCCTCCTTCCCCCTCCATCTACTCCGGCGGTGTCCAGGTCCACCACAGGTGCAGAGGGGCCGTCTGGCCACACCTTGACCTGGCCGGCCCAGCCCTTCCTGCCTTCCACCTTGTGCCCAGGTGTGCCAATGCTGCGGCTCTGCCCTGGCTTAGGAGCCCACAGCCACCTCTGGCAGGTGCACACACCTGGAAGAGCAGGGAGTGATTCCTGCAGGCTCTGCCCCCCTGGCCAGCGGCAGGCAGAAACCCACGAGTATGTGCTCAGATGCGGGGCGAGGGGCACCTTGCAGCTCCCAGGTGCGCTGTCCCGCCTCACACCCCTGGACTGTCTTCCTCCCTTGGCTCTCTCATGCTGCTTGTCTTTGCCTGGGCCACGCCCTCTACCTGGAACCCCGTGTGCCTCTCTCCTCCAGGACCACTCTTCTGCACCCAGATGTTCTGCTTCAGTGCTATTTGCAGCTATTTGTGGGCCAGCACTGCACATCCTCCCCTGTGGGCATCTTATCACAGTTTGATGTCAGGCATACCTAGCCCTCCTCAGGTGCTTGCCACATGTCTCTGGTGGAGACTTACCACCGAGCTCGTGCTTCCTGGGAGCACCTGCTTGAGAGGGGTCTAGCTCAGGGGTGGAGGCATCTGCACCCTTATTCTGTGGATGCTTGAGGGCATGAGCCCCAGAAGAGAGGATGGGGGCCTCTCCTTGCCCACAGACGCAGGGAGGGCTTGACGTGGGTCCCTGTGGCAGAAGGGCCGGGGCCGCCTCCTGTCCTGCCCAGTTAGCTCCACCTAAGCCCCTGCCTCCAGCGCTCAGCTCTGCATGGATGACGGTGATGGAATTCTGCCCACTGCTTTCCGCTAGCTGTCCTGTTACCAAGGCACACCTGCCGGCCATCACCTCCCCTGGCACTTTCCTGGACTCCTGTTTCATGGCTCGCGCCATTTCCTGAAATCCCTGAAGTGTCGCTGTGATTTTAAGAAACGAACAACTCCCTGCAGTCCTCAAGACTGAACCATTACTTCCTGTAAGCTGGAAGGGATTTGGATTTTTAGCTTGGGGATGTGAACAAGGGGGACTTGTGTTTTTCCTCCAAATGACTGAGTGTCAAGTTCACGTGATTTTGTCTTTCCCACTAATTGCAGGACACAGCACAGATGCCCATCGTGCTGACTGAGGTACGGGGGCTGGTCTGTCATGCTGAGGTAACGGGGCTGGTCTGAAGGTGGAGGGCCATCTGAGTCACTTCCTGTCGGGGAACTTTTGTTATCCATCCCTTGCTGTACTTGTGATACTTGTGATGAGCATCTTTTTTTTTTAGTACTGTGAATTGAACCCAGGGGCATCTCCAAGCTATACCCCCCACCTTCCTTGATCTTTCATTTTGAAACAGAGTCTCACTAAATTGCTGAGGCTGGCCTCAAACCTGCAACACTTCTGTCTCAGCCTCCCAACTACAGGTATTACAGATGTGTGCCACCACTCCCAGCTGATGAAGACTGTTTTTAAGTGGCTGTTGCCAGCAAGTCACGGGTAGAACGGGGAGAGACGCACACTGCTGCCCCTCCCCCACCCCCAGGAGCAGGCCATCACCTCCTCCCTGCTCAGCGGAGCTGTTCACCTGAGTCCTTCCTGTGCTAGAGTAATCTGGATTCAAACTGTGTTATGAGGAGAACTCAAGGAAGACAGGGATGGACGAGCGGGATGGTATTTTTCTTTTCATTTCTATCCTTTTCTCTCTTTTTTTGGCAGCACAGAAAGGTAATTATGCGTAATTTGAATCAAAGTGTGCGTTCCTTGTCGCCTGTCCAGCTTTGCACCACGCACTCCTTCACACATGACAGGGAGGTCTACAGAGTGCACATTTGACAAATTGCACTGCTCCTAACAAGACCAACATACGTTATTTTTTTTTTTCCAGAAAATTCACTGATTTCCTTAGTGCTGCTGCTCACAGCATGTGAGTTTTATTTCAGCTTCTTCAGGATTATACTGGAGGCCCCACACTGTAAGCCAGTCACATCCATGGGGTAAAAGGAATAGATGTCCACGTGCTCTGAACCCTGCAGTGCAGAATCCTAAGTGTCCCCGTAACAGGGAGGTATTGTTTTTAGGTTATTGTATGTTGACCTTTTAGATAATAAGCCTTTTTATCCATGAAAAGTATTTTTAAAATTTTGGAAATCTGAATAAGTGCTATTTACATAATGAGATATACATCCTGTATTAGAACATGTTAGTTTATATGTGCAAAAATTTGGGTGAAAGGTCAAATTTAATACTTCATAACAATGACAAAAAAAAAAAAAACCCAACAACTTTGCATTAACCTCAAAATAACACGTAGCTGTGATAGCTGTAAAATCGGATCCATGCACCCCACGCTTGGGTGACGTTAGCTGCTCTTATCCGCCAGTGCTGGAAAGGTTGTAGGCGGTTCTCCAGAATGGTAGGGACACCCCCTAGGTTCCTGTGAGCTAATGCCCTTCCTGCCAAGCATTTCCAGAATTGGAGAGCTCGCTGGGCTCAGAAGCAGCTTACTCTGTTGGACAGCCCTGAGGTTTAGTCAGTGATTACTCAGGCTGACCCTCCATCTGGTTCCCCGCAGCTCTCTGCTTCCTGCTGAGTCACAGCCTTTGTGGCATGCCGGCATTTCTAAACCTGTTTGCCTTGGTCCACACGTCCTAGAAAAGATCCACTTCTCAGACTCCTTCTGTCACTGTCTATCCAGTTTTGACTTTTGGAATGCAGAATCAGAACCAATGCAACCTTCCAGATGGCTTTATGGCATTCTGCTCTTTCCTGAGACAAACCCCGATGCTCACTCCGTGTCTCCCAGCAACTGTGGGACAATTCCTGGGCTAACTCGTCTGTGTGCTGTGCTATTTAACTTGGACTTCAGATTTTATTTTTGGTACTGGAGATTGAACCCAGAAGCCATGTACCACGGAGCAGCACCCCCAGTCTTCTCTATGTTTTATTTTGAGACAAGGTCTCACCAAGTTGCCCAGGCTGGCCTTGAACTTGTGATCCTCTTCCCTCAGTCTCCCCAGCAACTGGGATTACAAGTGCATGCCACCAAGCCTAGCTGAATTCAGATTTTTTTTAATGTAAATTTCATACTTAACTCTGAAAAATCTTACGTGATTCAAATAACTTTATGCCTACTGAACTCCCTCTGAATGAATCACTACTTAAGCTCTCCTGCCAGGGTTTTCTTATAAGGAACAGTACTGGATTGAATTGTGCTCCCCAAAGTCCTAGGTCAGGTACCTGTGAATGGGATCTCATTTGGAAAAGAAATCTTTGCAGATGCATTTAAGTAAGAAGAACCCCTTAATATGACTGGTGTCCTAAGGAGAGGGAGGCTTGGAAACAGAGAAAAGCATCTGAGAGACAGGGGTCAGAGGGGTGTAGCTACAAGCCCAGGAAAGCCAGGCACTGCTGGCAGCCTCCAGCAACAGGAAGAGACAGGAAGAACCCTCTTCTACAGCCTTTGGAGGGAACAAGACTCTGCCGAAGCCTAATCTATAACACAAGAAAGAAAAGCAACAAGTAAGAGGTTACGTCATTTGCAGGGAAATGGGTGGAACTTGAGAATATTATGCCAAGTGAGATTAGCCAGTCTGAGAAAGCAAATAGTTGTATGTTTTCTCTCATATGTAGAAGCTAGAGAGAAACACAAGGCAACAAAAGAGACCTCAGATAAAGAAGTAGAGATTCCAATGGAGCAACGGAGCGGGTTTAGCAGAAGGAGAAGGGGGGGGGGGCAGAGATGTAATGAAGATAACACTTTAAATAATGCTATGTATGTATGTGAACTTATAAATGCCAATCTAGGAAGGGTATATGAAATTCTCAACACCAAGCTCAATGTCATGTGCAGGGAAGGAGAGGGAGGGGTGGGTTCTGGAGGGAAACACGCCAAGTATTGTATGACTGTACATTCCTAGCACTTCATACCGCACTATGTTGACTGTACATTCCTAGCACTTCATACCGCGCTATGTTGTAAAATTATAATGCATCAATATATCTATGTATGATTATAATGCATCGATCTATGTATCTATGCCTGTCTATCTATCTATCTATCTATCTATCTATCTATCTATCTATCTATCTATCTATCTCTATATATCTATGTCTATCTATCTACCTATCCATCTATGTCTATCTAGCTATCCTATCTATCTATCTATCTATCTATCTATCTATCTATCTATCTATCTTTATCTCTATCTCTGTCTATCTATCTTTATCTCTATCTCTATCTATCTATCTATCTATCTACCTATCTATCTATCTATCTCTATATATCTACCTATCTATATCTATCTCTATATATCTACCTATATATATATCTATCATCTATCTATCTATCTATCTATCTATCTATCTATCTATCTTTTATCTCTGTCTATCTATCTATCTATCTATCTATCTATCTATCTATCTATCTATCTATCTCTATCTACCTATCTATATCTATATCTATCTCTATATATCTACCTATATCTATCTATCTATCTATCTATCTATCTATCTATCTATCTATCTATCCATCCATCCATGAATCCATCTATCTATCTATCTATCTCTATATATCTATGTCTATCTATCTACCTATCCATCTATGTCTATCTAGCTATCCTATCTATCTATCTATCTATCTATCTATCTATCTATCTATCTATCTATCTTTATCTCTATCTCTGTCTATCTATCTTTATCTCTATCTCTATCTATCTATCTATCTATCTACCTATCTATCTATCTATCTCTATATATCTACCTATCTATATCTATCTCTATATATCTACCTATATATATCTATCATCTATCTATCTATCTATCTATCTATCTATCTATCTATCTTTTATCTCTGTCTATCTATCTATCTATCTATCTATCTATCTATCTATCTATCTATCTATCTCTATCTATCTACCTATCTATATCTATATCTATCTCTATATATCTACCTATATCTATCTATCTATCTATCTATCTATCTATCTATCTATCTATCCATCCATCCATGAATCCATCTATCTATCTATCTATCTATCTATCTATCTATCTATCTATCTATCTATCTATTATCTATCCATCCATCCTTCTATCTATCTATCTTTATCTCTATCTCTGTCTATCTATCTATCTATCTATCTCTATATATCTACCTATCTATATCTATCTCTATATATCTACCTATATATATATATATCATCTATCTATCTATCTATCTAGCTCTATATATCTACCTATCTATATCTATCTCTATATATCTACCTATCTATATCTATCTCTATATATCTACCTATATATATATCTATCAACTATCTATCTATCTATCTATCTATCTATCTATCTATCTATCTATCTTTATCTCTATCTCTGTCTATCTATCTATCTCTATCTATCTACCTATCTATATCTATATCTATCTCTATATATCTACCTATATCTATCTATCTATCTATCTATCTATCTATCTATCTATCTATCCATCTATCTGGTTATCCAGGAGTGACAACTACTGTGCAGGAATCACCAACTGAGGGTGGTGCTGGGGGAGCACTAACACCTGAGATGAAGAGAAGACCCTGATTCAGAAAGACGGAGGGCAGTTCCATGGTCCAGGGCTCTCAGTGGATGCTGCGAGGGAAGGAGAAAGGCCTCGAGGTTTCCTCTTGAGATGGGTCTCTCCTTGTTCAGACTGGGCTCCTGGTGGACGCCAGGCAGCACTTGCAGCGGTCTCTGCAGAGTGGCACATTACGGTGGGAGCTGGGAAGGACAGGTCTTGGGGCAGAGCTTGCTTATCTGCTCTGTGAAAATCCAGGGCTCTTTTCCTGGAGGGATTTACACAGGGAGCCCACTGTTCACTAGGGGAAGAGGAAGACAAACTTGGCTGCTTTCAAAACTCTTTTTTTTTTTCCTACTGGAGTCGACCAAGCTCAGAACATGGTGGTATAACTGTCACTAGATGTTTTAGGAAGCAGAGCAACCTCTTGCAGCCATGGAGGAGCAGTAAAACTGCATCCTGGAGGAAAGGTTATTCCCAATACTTCTGACATTATTACACTCATAGAAAATCATGGGAGGCACTGGAAGGTGTCTATTTGGTGCTTGGTCCAAAAAAAAAAAAAAGTCATTTTTCTATGTTAAAATTGAGGTAATAGTAAAGTAAAATGTATGATACTAAATTCTAATGCCTGCATTTACATGAAATTCCTCACTAAGAGACTATAATATTAACCTGGAAACTTGAGCTTGCACCATAGAAATACATATTTAAAAATTTCAGGTAGGCAGGGTGGTGTACACCTTTGATCTCAGTATTTGAGAGTCTGAGACAACAGGATCACAGGTTCAAGTCCAGCCAGAGATCAAAAGACCCTGTTTCAGAAAAAAAATTTTTTTTGGAGGTGTAGCTCAGAGGTAGAATGCCCCTGGGTTAAATCCCCTGTACCAAAAAAAAATTTTTTTTTTAATTGTATTCTTAAAGCATCTACATGAAATGCCTGATAAATGCTTTAAAATCTTCAGTTACCATGGAGAAGTTTTGTCCAAAGAAGTACATATAAAACTTGGTTTTAGACATTTTTATAACTATGAGGGGATTTGTAAAATTGATGTGATATTTTAAAACATCTTCCCCTGGCAAATTTAATGTTAATAGTTTTTTGATAATGGGGATAAGTTTCAAACCCAACTGAAGTTGTGCATATCAAGTATTTCAACCTAGTGATGAATCTCCAATTTTCAGAATATTATCACCATGGGAGCAGATACACTGAGATGCATGTCCGCTGGTGAACAGGAAAAAGCACCTGCTCTGTGTGAAGCTTGGCTGGGTTACCACGTAGGTGGCATCTGCGGGGGATGCAGGTCTGGTTTTTCCAGTAGACTTGGCAGCCGGGGATAAGAATTCTCCCCATGGAGACCAGTGGTCTGCTTTGCAGATGGCTGGTGAAGTCCGTGCGGCCTCCTTGCTATCCTGGTGTGTCATGGCAATGACTGCTGCTCCTAGGTTTATTCTGCTTGTTATCAGCATGGACCACTGGAACTGATGACCTGCATGGACCACCATGATGGACTACTGGAACTGACTATCTGCAGGGACCACTGTGTGGATGACCATCATGGACCACTGGAAGTGACTACCTGCAGGAACCACTGGAATGGACCATCATCATAAACTACTGGAACTGATGACCTGCATGGACCACTGCATGGACCACCATCATGGACCACTAGAACTGACTACCTGCATGGATCACTGGAATGGACCACCATCATGGACCACTGACTGACTACCTGCATGGACCACTAGAATTGACTATTTCATGCACCACTGGACTAGATCATCTGCATGGACCATTGGAATCAACTACTTCATGGACCACCTGCATGGACCACCATCATGGACCACTGAAACTAACTACCTGCATGGACCACTAGAATTGACTATTTCATGCACCACTGGACTAGACCATCTGCATGGACCATTGGAATCAACTACCTTCATGGACCACCTGCATGGACCACTGGAATAGACCACCGGTATGAACCACTGGCTTGGACCACTATCATGGAACCACCAGCAGGTTCTCACATCTTGCTCTGCTTTGTTCATTTCCAGTGAGGGATGGGAAAGGCTTCTTACTCTCAGAAGTAACTTATCTGGGGGCTCTGGCGCTCCAGGCCCTTCCTACTTGCCATGTGACTGGGGAACAGCCCCCATTGCACACCGGGGCCCCCTCCTAACTCTGGCCTAAAGAGCTCAGGGAGAGAGAGAGAGAGAGAGAGAGAGAGAGAGAGAGAGAGAGAGAGAGAGAGAGCGCAGCTTGCCTTCAGTGCTGCGTTAGGTATTATTGATTCTCTACCAAAGCTCAGCTGGGTTCTGAACTCATTCTTTGGAATTACCATTCTCCTCCTTCCATAAATTGCTCTTATAGGTTGAGCAGAGAGAGTTTATGCTGAATTATTATAATAGTGAGGGGCTAGGGTTGGTAAAAATAGCATAAAGTAATTGGAAAGATACTGGAGATCTTTTAGCAGCTGGTTTTGGAAGCAGATTTAGGCATATTGCCCAGTGCTTCATCAAGAGCCATGGAATAAACCGCTGAATGATGACTCCGCTGTTGCTGGCTTTGTGGGAGCAGCTGCCACCACTGTAAACCCTGAGTGTTGCTGCTTCTGCATTTGAGCATGGCTACAGCAAGCATCCACTAGCATCTGCTTGGCTGTAGCTGTGCAGGGACCCTGCAGAAGGCTTTATCTGCATCATCTCACGGGCACATGTTTTCTGTTTGCATAACTGTACTGTGTTTTGGATGTCATTATCTTTTCTATGCTTTCATAGTTAACTAAGTTACCTTTTTAGGACCTTGGGCTTCTCATGTTTAATCATGGGAACTATCTGGCAAGGGGTTTTAGAAGATCTAAAACCCGAGAAAAAATGCCAAGTGCATATTCAATACAATAATAATCTCTGAAAAAAAATACTCAAGCAGTAGGAGAGAACAAATGTACTTTATGAAAAGTTCCTTGGAATAAAAAAAGATCAGAACCTACATACTAAAAGAACAGTCTGTATACTCAGGACAATGAACACAAAAGCAATGACACATTATCTCATAAAACTATTGGATTTTAAAAAAAGAGAGAGAATAAGAATCCAGTGGACAGACGAAGTGGCTAGGTAACTCACAAAGGAAAACCCAACAACAACATTAGACTGATGTCAAGCTTTCACCAGTAATGCTGTATGTCAAAAGACAAGAGAGTAACATTTAAGATACTCAAAGACAATGCGAGGCCACAGTGCTATGCACTTTCAGGAATAAAGGTGATTTTATGATTTTCAGAAACACATATGACACTGCAAGGACTCGAGAATCACATTCTTATTGGCTCTTCTGGAACATTTTTCCTCCTCACTTGGTTCAGTCACCCAAAATGACCAGAGAAGCCATGGCTTTGGGGGTACAGGTAGCATTAAGTCCAGATGCTTGCATTTACTTATCTGCAGAATTAAGACAAAGTGGTTGGAATAAGGACGGAACTGTGGTAGGTGCTATTTACTAAAAACTCTACTAGAAGAGGCCAGAGATGTAAAGAGGAAGGTGGCCCTTAAACATGAAAAGCTACTGAATCTTGCTTATGAAAAGAGGAATACAAATTAAACTCCAGAAACTTTGTTGAGGAAAACATGATACAGTCTTTTATCAAGAGCATGCACAAACTCTCCTATGTGCTTGTGGAAATGTAGAATGGTCCAACCCCATCAGGATGTGGGTGTCATTTAAATGTCACAGGTATTACTCTTTGATCCTGTGCACCAAACCCTAGGAATGTACCGCATGGATACTGTGTGTGCACAAGACTTTTGGCGGAGCGTAGTACAAATCCCTGCAGGGTGTGTATCTGATGCTGTGTTATTTCAGAATATACAGTGAAATGAAAACAGAAATGTGGAGAAAGTCTGTACAGTGAATGCACCACCTCCTACTGTAAAAAAAGAAAAAAACAAAAAATGAAACTAAAATTCATCACTCAAAGAATGAGGAAGGGAATTATGAGTTGTGCAGCTATAAACCTAGATATTTGTGCATTACTATGGTAGTCTGGTTTCAATTCTTCTGGGTAGATACTCAGGAGTAGTATAGCTGGGTCATATGATAGGTTCATTCCCATTCTTCGGAAGACTCTGCGCCCTGTTTTCCAAAGTGGTTGCACTGATTTGCAATCCCACCAACAATGTAGCAGAGTTTCTACTTCTCCACTTCCTTGCCAGTATTTATTGCTTGTGTTTTTAATGATTGCCACTCTAATTGGGGTTAGGTGAAATCTCAAGGTAGTTTTGATTTGCATCTCTCTGATTGCTAATGATGTTGAACATTTTTTCACAGGTGTTAAGCAACGGATGATTGGATTACAAAATTATAGGGATATACACACAATGGAATTCTACTCAGCCATAAAGAACAAAATTATGTCATTTACAGGGAAATGGATGGAACTGGAAAATATTATGCTAAGCGAGATTAGTCAGTCACAAAAAGTGAAAAGTCAGATGTTCTCCCTCATATGGGGAAGTTAGGGAGAAATTGGGACATAGGCGAGATTCCAAACACAGGAGGAAAAACCTCAGTGGAGTGAAGGAGGGGACTTGACTAAGGGAGACAGGAGAGGGGAGGAAGACTCGAAGAGGGAAACACTTCAATGGACATGGTATACACACACGAACTTGATGTACAAACTTGAAGGCAATCACTGCATCAAGCATGAAAAGATGGAGAAGGAGAGGGACTGGGGTTGGGAACTGGGGGAGGGCTCAACAAATGCTGTGTGTATGTATGCCTTGATCACCCTGAACTGCACCATCATGTATGATTACAATGTATTGATAAAAAATAAAAAGTAAAAAAAAAAAAAAAAAGGGTGAGGAAGGGAAGAGCAGAGAGGTGACAAGAATAAAGGGAAAAAGCAGTGGAGGTCAGTTATGTAGATTTGTCTTGGCATCAGATATGTGTAACTGTAAATTAAGTTTTTAAAAGGATTACAACATATTAAATATTTCAATTTAAAAGATTAACACCTAAAATCAAAACCAGAATGGAATAATTCAGTCTAATCTGTTCTAGTGTCATTATTTGGAGATAAATTATTTTAAGGAATTTTAGATCATAGTAATGAGATTGTAGATTGTGAGATAGTCCCTAAAACAAAAAATCTTAGATTGTGTTCATTAATCATACTGTTGGTATTAGCCAAAGTATTGTTCTTCTGAGACTTTTTTATGGCTACTGTGGGATAAAAACATGAGTTATTATGTTGATTAATGATCTTGATAAAATGTGTTAGTCTTTTGCAGATAGTTACTTCACTTCTAACATTAGATAAAATAGTTATTTAGATTTAAAGTGGATTTATGGCAAAGGATTAAGTAACTACTATCTAGTTTAGAAAACATGTTTTGTTTAACATTTTACCAAGACAGTTCTTTTTTGGGAAGTTCTACTGATGTAATTTAAAAATGTATCTTCCCTATAGGACACTTATTCAAATAGCAATTAAGGATATGTTCAAAAAAACAAAAACAAGGAGAAATCTTAGATGAGCAAAGAAGGTGACCTAACTAAAGGTGATAGGAGGGGAGAGAGGGGGACACTTTAATGCACATGATGTCCATTCACAAACATATCAAAGTCAATCACTAAACTGAACATGAGAAGGAGGGAGTGGGGTGGGAATTGAAAAAGGGCTAAACGAGTGCTGTGTGCATGTATGCCTCTACCATCTTGTACTTCATTAAGATGTATGATTACAATGCACCAATTAAAAAAAATAAAAATAAAACTTTATCAAATTGTTGCAAAAATGAAATTTAAAATTACTAAGCTTCATATTTTTATGTTAGAAGGATTGTGCTGTGAGGGAGGTCGTTTTTCTTCAAGTTGAAGAAGTATTTTATTAGAATAGAGATTTCCTTTAAAAATGTCAACATAAAGTTTCTTCTGAAATGAAATGTTCCCATATCAAGTGAAGATGGCCTGTAGAACTGTGTTCGTGATACCTGGTGGTCCCCTGCATATAATACTATGTGTCAGAATTGTGTGATGGTCACCTTGTAAGTTAAATACATATTTTCTTTTCTTTATATTGAATATGCTTGGCTTTGGGATGACCTAATCATAAGTTGAAAAGGACGTCGGACTTTGTGATTGATGCTCAATAAGACATGGGGATAAACAGCCCTGACTGGAGCACAATGCTCTGAGCTTGAATCCAGGTTTTTCCGATTTTCAGCTGTGTGTTCATGGGCAAGTTATTTAATCATTCTATATCTGGGTTTCCTTGTTTGTAAAATGGGGATACTAATGTTATCATTATGCTAATGTGGGAAATTGCCTAGAATAGTGGTCAGCACAAAATAAACCTGACATAAAGGTTTGCTTCAATAGTGGTGAGGGTGGGGGTGAGGAAGGTAATGATGGTAATAGTGAATGATTGGTGATGGTGATGGTGATGGAAATGACGGTGGTGGTGACGATGGTGGCTATGGTGACGATGGTGGTGATATGCTGATGATGTTGTTGTTGGTGGTGGTGGTGAAGATAATAATGAGATATTGATGAGGAGGATGCAGGTGAGGACGAGGAGGATGGTAGTGGTGATGTAGCGTGTGATGAGTTTATGATGAGAATTAGATGAAGATGTTATATCCAAGATTGTGACTGTTTCTGGACAGTGGTTGTGAAACTTGTGTTGTACGTTTCACAATCCTTCAATGCCAACCAATTATACAGCTTGTTTATTCTTAATTAGGTTATTTTTGTCTATGGTAATTAAATTTGCCTAACCAAAGCTCAAGGTTGTTTTCTTAAGGTAAAATAAGGATAAAATGCTAGAATACATATATCCATCATTTCTCTCAATTAAAATAGAAAATAAATAGTAAGCCTCCCTTTAACAAATTATATTTCTTTCTATATAAACATTTTAGCTTATGCAACATCAACATAATTAGGTAGTTGGAGAGATGATAGTAACTCTTCTACTCAGGAGACCTATTTTGCCAAGGAAGTTTAGAACCCTTCACAGAAAGTTGAGATGCTGAATCCTGTGGTGCATATGTGATCTCACTGTGACTATTAAACCCTAAATGTGTTAAAGGAAATACTCATAAGTAGGGTCTTTACATTCTCAAAAGAACTCCTTCATAGTTACAACTCAAGAATGTTCTCCTAATTAGAAAAAAAGTGTATATTTTATCATATTTAGGTTGATAAAGACAGAGATAAATACCATCAATCATTATTTTTGGTAAACATTCACTTGTGTCAGGGTTTGGATGTATTTATTAAAAGTAATTGCTGATATCTACTCCATGTCAGGAAATATTAGTATCCTCAGGATATTCCTGTGAACAAAACAGACACCAGTCCCTGTCTCCACTGAGGTCCATCCTAGTGCAGTAAACCAAGTCACAAATGAACCCACAAGCTAATTAATGAAAATCAGTTTCCCTAAAGGTGACATGGTCTCAGGAGAAAGTTGGATATGCTGGTAAAACAAAGCAGTTCTTCTTGCTGTGGATTTATTATGTTTTCTATAAAATACCAGTGTTTCCAATTTATGAAACCAAGAATGGCCAAGCATATCCTTTTCCTGATACAATTGTCTCTCAGTATCCCGAGGGGATTAGTTTCAGGACCCCTGCAGATATCAACATCTGCAAATGCTGAAGTACCTTGTATAAAAAGGGCATATGTACAGCCTCCTGTATCTTTTAAATCATTTTCAGGTTACTTACCAATGTGATTCGATGTAAATATTATGTAAATAGTCATATTGTCTATGGAATAGCCACCAGAGAATAAAGTCTATACGCGTTCAGTAAGGACACAGATTTTCACCACATTTTCCATTCTTAGCATTTTGAATCGGTGCATATCACAACATTCACATGAGTAATCAAGTGGAATGGTCAATGTGGTTTCAGGGGATAATCCAACTCTCTGTTGAGTTGAGCATCTTCCAGACAGGAGACATCATTTCATACACTATCTGTTTTTGTTGTAGTGCTTTTCGACCCTCCTGGTCCATCTTAGTCACGGCAGGAACTTTTACAAGGCAGTCTGTTCTGTTGCTCTGGTGTGAGGCTATGCAAGGGAATGTCTTCCCAGCTTGCCAAATGACTGCTCTCCAGAGTGGAGAGAGTTACTCTGATGAGGTGAATGGAGAGCCCGTCCCCTCTCCATCTTCGAGTCTATCTTGACGTCCAGGGTCTGAATGACTTATGCATTTGTGTCCTTTAGTGTAATTCTGTTGTCCTGAATATTCTTTTCCTTTAATCTTTTCTGACCCTAGCATGGAGTCAAGATAGAGGTGTTTCCCTGTGTCGATATCTCATTGAAATCTCATCAAACTTTAAATACAGTTGCATAGCTTGTGTTTTGAAGGAAAACTTCTGCTTTGAAGATAAACACTGCAGAGAGAAGGGTGTTGGGTGGAGGGCTGGGTGGAAGGGCGGAGGACTTCAGAGGAAGATCAGAAGAGCCGAGAGGGACAGCCAGGGATGGTGCCCATGGATGGTAAGCCATGATTTATCTGCTGTGGAAGACGAGAAAAAGAAGGTCTCTCTTACCTGTAGAAGCAGCTCAGTGTGAAGTAAGACTGCTCAGAACCTCAGGGGAGGTTGAGGAAAATGAAGAAGACCACGTGGGTAGCTGCTGTTCTGGAGACTCAACTCCATAAAGTAGACCACTGTTTTAGTGGATAATTAATACACGTGTTAATGCCAATTTATCTTATAAACTCAAGAAATTCCATAATGGCTTGCATAGGTCCTCTTTAAAGGTTAGATTTCTTCATTTCTACTGATTACAGTACTTATAAGAGAGACGTTGTTAGTACAGATAGACATTTCCCTAACATCCTGCTCTGGACACTAAAGAGCATGTGACAGACAATCAATTCATTTAAGATATTTTTTGAGGAAAATAAGAACTAAAGATGTTACTGACATCTCAGAAGTCAAGACATACATGCTAGGAGCTATGCTGGGAATTTCCCCATCACATGAGAGGTGGATGAAGGCAGGTGAAAAGTGAAGACACTTTTACAAATGTTTGCATCAGTCTGAAATCAGTATCTGTATTGGAAATGAAGGGAGAGTCTTGGCTGGGCGCTTCATTGACAAGTCCCCAATCGGGGACACATCCCTTGCTGCGTGTGCAGGCGCCAACTCACACAGCACAGCGGATGTGGATGTAAAGTCCCCGTGGACTTCCAGAAGGATTGCCTTGGCAATGAATTCCGTAGCTCCAGGGCTGGAGGTCCCCTCTCCCCCGTGTGTGTGCAGAGTCAGCCTGCCCCGCCTCCTCTCCTCCTTCAGCCCTCTTCCCTTCTCCCCTGCACTGTGCTCTGGAGTCAAAGGACTGGGCTATGCAGACAGGCCTCTGAAGACAGGCCAGGCGGAACATGGCCAGCAAGTCCTGGAGATCAGGCTGACTCGAAGTGACGCAGCGAGAACTGAGCCTGGAAAGATGTGGGTTACAAAAACGTAGTTCCTCTTTGCTAATTGAGCTGAGTGTGGATGAGCTCATCTCGCCCGCAGAGCGCCTCGGCGAGATGACTCGTGTCACCCTAGAACAGAGGAGGAGGAATCGATGTCTTGCGCCCTTCACTGCACCGTATCGTGGATCGTGTTCAGAACTTCCCTGTGGTCATAAAGCCATTTTTTATTTTTTGGTACCGGGGATGGAACCCAGAAGCATTCTACTTCCAAGCTACATCCCTAGCCTGATTTTATTTATTTCTTTCTGTGTGTGTGTGTGTTACTGGGGATTAAACCCAGAGGCATTTTATATCCGAGCTACATCCACAGCCCAATTTTTTATTCTTTATTTTGAAACAGGGTCTCACTAAGTTGCAGAGGCTGGTCGAGAACCTGGATCCTCCAGTCTCAGCCTCCCAAGTACTGGGATTACAAACGTGCACCACCATGCCTGGCTCTGATTTTATTTCTTACTTGGAAACAGGGTCTCACTAGGTTGCTGAAAGCCTCGAAAAGTTGCTGAGGCTGAATTTGAACCTGTGATCCTCCTGTTTCAGCCTCCCAAATACTGGGATTACAAGCCTGTGCCACCATGCCCGGCTGCCAATTTTGTTTCATGCCCATCTTGGTTTTATGTGATACTTTTTCTTATATAAAGAAGCAGGACAGACCAGCAACAAATGAAGATGGAGATAAGATGAGTCAGTGCAGACATTTGCAGCTCCTTTCGGGAGAACCATGGGCTGCAGGGCGTCTCTGAAATTTAAAAGGCTCTAAAGCCAAAGCTATTTGTTAAAATGTTCTAGAACATCTGCATACTGCACTTATGAAACTGGCTATGGCGTTGCACTGTACAGCAATACTCAATAAAGACTGTTCCCCGACAGAATTTGTGTGTTGTTACTGCCTTAAAGGCACTGTAACGACTACTACACACGTAGGCACTTGAGAAAATAATACATTAGTAGCAGGAAAGTGGAAGAGCAATAGGCAATCACTGTAATGACGACTGATCCAGGCAGGATCGTCAGCGGATAGTAAATTAGCAGGGGAAGAGTAATAGGATATGACCAGCCTCCGGAACTACATTCCGTAAGAGACTAACAAAAGACAATGGGAAAAATTGTTACCTTAAAGAAGCCAGGAAGGAACCATCTTAGGGGGTGATCCAAGTCGACGTCGCCAGTGCGGGGTGGCCTGCCTCCTGCAGTGGGGCACGAGGGGAGCCGGCAGCACCGATGGACATCTGAGATGGAATCACGAGACGGCAGCAGGCGAGCTCTGGCTGTGCCCTGAGCAGAGACCACAAAACTGTTCCAAACTAAAGGACACTGAAGGACATGGCAAGTGAAGGTCACGACCCCGAGTTTTATCTTTGCTATGGTGGACATTTGGGACCAACTGGGAGAATCCGAAAAGGACCGTAGATCAATAACAGAGCTGTATTAGCATTATTTTCTTGGATTTCACCAGTGCATGGTGGGTGTGTAAAATTGTTTGTGGGAAATATATGCTGGGTCAAGCCGCCAGAGAGAAAGAAAACACGATAGGGCAAGGGTGGTGACCTGTTAGTAATTGGGAAGTATGGGTAAAAGGTGGCAGAACTTTGTACTAGTCATACAACACTTTACAAGTTTGAAATTATACTTAAAAATAACTTCTATGGACAGTAGTGGGAAATGAAGATACCAGGCATTTCAGTATATTTATCCCTACTGTTGGTAGTTTTTTTTTTGAGGAAAAAAATTTAAATAGATTTACAAACTTGGATGTAGATTAAGTAAGATTGTTGATTAAAAAACAAAAAAACCTTTGCTTGAGTGACTCCAGAATCAAAATGGTTGTAATGCAATTATACAAACTACAGGTAACTGTTAGACCCCCTAGGATTATAATTACTAGAAAATGCAATGATTCCACCTTATCCAATTTTTTTAAATGTGAAGAATTGAAGAAATAGACTCAAAGAGTTAAAATAATCAACTTTTTCTAAGAGATGATCTCAAAATGATTAAATAAGTGATTTTTATGAATTAAAAGATAACACAAGTTTTAAGATGTAAGTTGTATTAATAATACCAGCAGACTGAAGCATTTTGAGTTTTTCCAAAGACATTTATGGCTCTTTCCTCGTATCTGAGTATGTGCATGTGCATGTTGGTAACTACCTTAAGCCTCACTGAGGGAAAGGATAACTTGCCTTATGATTTATATTTATAAGCTAATATATGCATGCATTCTGCTTAATATTGGCATCTTTAAGAACAATATTAATTTTTAAAGTTTTTAGTACCCGGGCAAAATATTATTGCTCCAAGTTTGAAAGCAAATGGAAAATATTTAGTATTGTCTGCAATCTCTGAGGAGGTTCACGGGAGGCCAAAGTACTTGTGCTGATGATCATTGCATTTATAAATGATTGGTTTCCCTGCAGAGCTTTTGTGGCAAAAGTTGATGAAGACAGGATGTGGATTTCTGAGCTCCATGTGTTTACCTCCCTTCCCTCCTCTCCTTCCTTCCTTCCTTCCTTCCTTCCTTCCTTCCTTCCTTCCTTCCTTCCTTCCTTCCTTCCTTCTCCTTCCTTCCTTCCTTCCTTCCTTCCTTCCTTCCTTCCTTCCTTCCTTCCTTCCTTTCTTCTCCTTCCTTCCTTCCTTCCTTCTTTCCTCCTTCTTTCCTTCTTCTTTCCCTCCCTCCCTCCCTCCCTTCTGTGAGAAAGCCTGGGGCCAGTCTTCCTTCTTCTAGATTTCATTCTCTGAGAATATGAAAACAGGCTTAATGATTGAAGATCCTAGAATTTGGGCTGGGGATATAGTTCAGTGGCAGAGTGCTTGGCTACCAAGCTCAAGGCCAGGAGTTCAATCCCCAGCACTGCAAAACCAAACAAACAAAAAATTCCATAGAATGCACATTATCTGTAGACAACTGGGGAACTCTTCTGGGAGTCCCTTAAGGCCACAGAGAAATTATACCAGCAGAATGCCAACCAACACAGCAGCCCAGCAGGGAAGATGAGATTTCTGGCACACTTAAGTCATCTACCACACAGATGGAAAATAACTGGCAGGCATGTTGCTCTAAGCTGACTTTGTGCAATTAAGTCTACTTCTGGAATGAGAGTTGGCACATAGAACTGTGTACAAATAAACTTTCAAAATGTCAGCGCTCCTCCTGCTAGAGTGACAGGATGGCACTGGTTTTTATCTTCATTGTTTTTCATATGCCTAGATGATTTTAGACACAAGATTCTGGCACGTTCTTGCAGAGACTGTGCAGTGAGTGACAATGTTGACAACAGTAGGTAGAGGCACGACCCTAGAGAGAGCGTTGTTTTCCTGTTGAAGAGTGTAGACTTTGCATTGCCAGCACACCAGGAAACCACTTGCCTTAATGTATATTCCAAACCACCACAGTTGTAATTTCTCTAATCAATGGTTAGTAAGGAGTAGAAAGGGGAGCTTGCTTAAGACATGTTTATCAGCTATAGCTGCCTTCATCTCCTTTTCAACATTGCAAAAATAATTAAAGGTTGAGAGAGGCTCTAAATGTCTCCAAATAGAATTTTCATTGCCAGAGAATTCGGATGACCACATTTCACTTTTCTGTACAGATGTTTTGGGGTCATGTGTGTTTGCATCCTTTAAATCATCGGGGTTTCTAGCTGCTGAGCTTCCTGAACATCCACCATGCTTACTGTCCTGATGTGGCCCTGTTATTTAAGGCCTGTACTGCAGGCGTAGAGGAGAATAGAAGAGGGTGTATTCTCAGGGAGCTGAGAGATGCTTAATGAGACATTAAAAAGAGTGGTCCTATAAAGGTATATGCAATGGCTATGAAGACTTTGCGTGTGAAATCCATCCCAAATTCACCCCAGGGAATATTCTCTTCCAGCGTAGCCTGGCATGAGATCCAGGGGCTTGCATGAGGGAGGACCAGGACAGTCTAGACAGGTCAAAGACCCTGCTGATTCTTATGCCTGGCTTGAGGCCTGTCTAGTTACCTGGTCACAAGGGACACTCTAAAAGTCTTTGAGAATGACTCTCTATTGATAGTTCTATACCTATTATAAAATAGTCAACTTAAATGCACATTTCAGTGAGCTGGGAATCATCATTTCATTTGACGAGTGTGAACGTTCATTCTCAACACTTGTGATGATCAACAGCAACGATTCAGGCTCTTCGCAGCAGATTCCTTTGGCCACACAAAGCTGTTGCATCTGGGTCTTTGGAAGGGGTTTACTACATGCCAATTGGTGTTCTGCTCCAGCTCCTTGGCAGAGGAGAATATACAGCAACCTTCTGCACATGCCGTTTGCCTGTTTTCTGCTATGCATTTATTTGCTCAATCTGCTTATGCCAAAGTAAGCACATGGATATTTGTTTTATATCTTAGATTACATTGCAGTAAGGCTATATTCCAGTGCTGCTTTATGTTTTATGTTTTAATTACTCACATAGCTCCCCTTTGGAGGCTGTGTCAGCTGTATCCCTGAGATGCTTCCTCATAGTGCACATGGGGTTTGGGGTTGTGTTTGATTTCAGCATGCTCTTCCTCTCTGGCAACACCACATGTTCTAGGCTTATCTGTATATTTCTTGCCTCTGTCTTAGAATCAGACACATTTCTCCAAGAAGCCCTTGTTCTCTTTATTAAAAACAGTATTAGAAACCATGATTTGAGTGCTGTATGTGTGTGGATTTGAGTGTTCACTTCAATCAGCTGTCAGAGCAGGGAATTGTCTGAAAGTCAACCAACCACAGTATACACGTGTCCAGAAATACTTCTATTTAGTGCATCGGTCTCCATATGTAGGTACCTATGAGTGTATCCTGGTGGCTCCGACTCCAGTCCTTTGCCACATGGATGGCTTTAGCTGGGTCTCCTTGCATATCTGTCACCTCACACTCAATAGTGAGAAGCTGGGCTTCCACCATCCACCTCCATTCTTTTACTTCATGGTTCAGGTCAGTTGTACCTTCCCAAAGTGGGAAAGAGTTTGTCACCAGAACATGGAAGTCAGTGCTGCCCCCCCACCCCCTTCGGTGGGGCGACTTCCTACCTGTGTCTTAACTGCTTCATCCCCGTCCAAGTCTTTAGATACGAGTGTGTTCTTGGACATAACGGAGGTTGGCTTGTTTTCGCCTGTGCTCCTTCCTGGAGGACCCTTTTTTCTTTCTGCAAGTGTCTGACCAAGGATCTTTTCCTTCTGTCTGAAGAACTATTGTCATTTCCCGGAGAGCAGGTCTACTGGTGAACTTTCCTTGGTTTGTGTTTTTGTGGTCAGAGAGTCTATTTTCTTCTTTATTTTGAAGGATAATTTTACTGCACATAGAATTCTGGTGTTTTGTTTCTTGTTCAGCTTGAAATACATGCTTTTTTCCTCCCTTTTGATGAATGACTCTTTCACTCTGCTTCTTTCTTGCTTCACTTCTGGCGAGACATCTATTGCCATTCTCATCATCTTGTTTCCGCCATGACTCAGATTCCTCCTCCTCTGTTTGAAGTATTTTCTCTTTGTCTTCAGTTCTGCACTTTGAATATGATATGCCTGTGTAGGAGTTGTTCCTATTTCTGGTTTTGGTGTGATTATTTTATTTCATGTTCTCTAACCTTTCTAGATCTGTGGTTTGCTGTCTGCAATTAATTTTGAGAAGATTCTAGGCATAATTATTTCAAGTATTTCTTTGCTTGGTCCTTTCTTCTCTTTCTGGCATTCTGGCTGCGTGTCTCTTACACCTGTAGACTTGAAGCCACAGGTTTTGGGTACTGTGTCTAGTGTTTTTCTCTGGTTTCCCTGAACAGTTCAGTCTGAGGACATTCTCTTGACCACTCTGCATGTCCCTGAACCTTCCTACTTGTGCTAAATCTACTCACCAGCCATCAAAGACTTTCACTTCTCTTACTGTGTTTGATTCTCACACTTTGCTGTGCTTGCGTCTTAGAGTTTAATGTTTCGACTTCACACAGTGAGTCCTCCAACCCATGAAAAACAGAACCCTTGAAGACGGAGGGATGAGCACCTTCCAAAGGAAATAAGACAGCCCAGTCAGCTCCCAGTCTGATGAAGTTACTAGCCATACTAGGAAACGAGGAGTTAAAAGCACTGCAGCCTTCCAGGCCCTGGGGGTGAGATGGCGGGCCAGGAGAGGGAGGCTGGAAAGTTAGCCCAGTCTCCAGAGACCATGTGGTCTGCAGAAACGCCAGCTCTGAAAATGACGATGTTGGAAATTTCCCCAGACAATAAGGGCAACTCTGGGTGGTGAGGAGCAAATGCATGCGTAGAACAGTCACCGAAGGAGCCCGGGGTCACCTTCGCCTCACTGGACGGTGATGCACACGCCCAGGTGCAGACGTAAGGTGATGCGTGATGAGAAGGGCACAGATGTCACTGGAGTTCACCCCCTCATGTGCCGACCCGGGAGACCGGATCCCTGCCCACCCTGCAGATGTCACTGAAGGGATTCCCCTTTGTCCTTGGGTTGAGCCATCCTGGGGACCCTGTGTCCAGGTGCTGCCTCCTATGGCTCTGTAGAAGCCCTTGTTAGAGGCTTGCCCATGTTCCAGTTGTGTCCATGTCAACTGTTCAATTCTACAATGTTGGATCCAACAAGCCCAGGTCTGTAACAAGCCGACTGAGCCCTTCCGTTCTGGCTTATTTCTTGCATTTTCCCTTAGAGCCCTCCGTGTATTCCTCACGATTCAATTCCTGTGTATAACCCAGCATCGTCATGACTACCCACGCCTGGTCCTGATGATCATGCATCTCTGGGCTCTTGCACGCCTTCGGGTTTTGGTACAGGATGACAACAGCAGTGCACGGGCATGCAGTGTGAGGACGGACACCTGTCTGGGGAGTGGAGCTGCGTTAGCTCTGCAGCAGGGTGCCCTCAGCGTCCTCGTCTTTGCCTCTCTGGAGACTTTGGCTTCCTCAGGTTCAGAGGGACACTCTGAGCTCCCCAGGTGGAAGCCCCCTGTTGTCAGGAAGCCTGCTGGTGTATATACATGTGGGGGGGGATGCACATTCTTTTAATTAAACCTCAGCATTTCATAGGTCTGTTCTCGGAGCTATCACTTTCCCCAGTGTTTCTCCAGGGGGTCCAGACTTTTCTCTTCTTGGGCCCTGCTGGATACAGTGTCCCCAGCCTCTTTCTCTCCATTTTCATGCTACACGAGAAGACCGAAATGAGACTGAAACGAGACTGTCCTTCCCTACCTAGTGCTGACAGACCTTCTTCTAGTCAAAAGGAAGCTTTTGTTATGAAGAAAGCTCTGAATATATTTCAGCTTGATCCCTGTCTTTTATGGAACCATGAAGGGCTCTTTCATGATCTTTATTGTGAGAAGCCGGTAGGATTTCTGGGGGAAAAGCAAAACGTGTGGTGGCCCCTTGTCTGCAGCCCGAGAAGTCCCTCAGGCTCAGGTGCACCTGCCTGGGCCCCTGCAGCTCAATAGAACACCGTAACATGTCCTGTCAGTCTATGGGGCTCTTGGTCCAGGGGAGCAGTCCTCGCTGCAACTTTCCAAACACACCTGTCCCCCACGTCTGGAGGTGCCGATTTCCCTGGCAACCTCAGTTCTCTGATAGGACCAAGAAAAGTCACTGATTTTTCAGTTTGTTCATTTTTTTCTTATTATAAAGACAGGAGTGACAGCTGGCATGCCCTGTGCATCTGAGAGCACCAGCCTACATTTTTTTTTAATATGCTTTCATTGGTGCATTATGGTCTCACATCATAATGTAAATCATGTTGACATTGACATACATGCACACAGCGCTTGGTGCCCCCCAACCTCCCCATCTCCCTCCCTCCCATACAGAGGACTGAGATTGGCATTGGGATTTTCACCTATGTACACACAGTCCATGTTAGTATTTCCAATAATGAACCTCAGTCTTCCCCTCCCCTTCCTTTAGAACACCTCCCTGGCTCCACTGAGGTTTCTCCTCCATTATCTGGAGTCCCTCTGGTATCCCAGTTACTCCCTAGCTTGCGCATATTAAAGAAAACATATGTCCCTTCACTTTCTGTGACTGGCTAAACTCACTTAACATAATGTTCTCCAGGTCCTTCAATTTTCTTGCAAATGACATTATTTTATACTTCTTTATTGCTGAGTAGAATTCCATTGTGTGTATTTCCCATAGTTTTGTGATCTATTCATCTGTTGATGGACACCTGGGTTGGTTCCATAATTTGGCTTTTGTGAATTGATCAAAGATTCAGCCTGCTTTTCAACATCATGCTTCAGTCTTGCTTCTGGTTTTGCGCCAACCTCACTAAAGAAAATGGAGATGATCTCCATTGTTCTGAAAGATATATTTAATTTTGCTTTTAAACGTGATCTTTAAACTTGGATGAATGAGGTTATGACCTGCACAAACTAAAAGAAACAAAACAAAAGCAAAAACAATCAGAGAAGATTCTCTAAAGAACAATGACATTTATTTGAGTGGGATCTTGCAATGGGAATATGTATAACATAGTAAACTATGGGTGTGTTCAGAAAGGTTGAGGCAGGGGGACGTTTTTAAAGACAAAGCAGAGGGCCACACGAGATATTTTGAAGCAGTAGCCTTAGGCAATGGTGGTTACCTAATAAGGTGACATTAGTCTGAGGCTGACTGTCCCTTGCTGAGCAGATGTCCTTGCAGAAGTGCTTCTCGCATGGGCTCATGGTGGCCTCTGTGCATGCCTGTGTTTCTGGAGGAGTCTTCTGAGGCAGTCACTATCAGTCATGGTCAGAACACTTTCTGAGTAGCTGCTGGCTTTATTTTGTGTCTTTTCGTTGGAGTTGACACACCTGACAACTTTTTTGAGTCTGACAACTTTGTCATCTCCTTCACAGTCCTGAGACAGACTATGAAAACTTTGCTTCTTTCTTTCAATAAAACATTCTAATTTGATGATATGAACCTGACTTTCCCATTCGATGCTTCCTGTTGTGGAGGTATAAACTTAGCTCCTTTGAGGCAAGTTCTTTGAAGAGGCAGAAAAGTATTTGAGACTATACTGATTCTTACAAATACGCCTAAAAGACCTCCAAATTTTAGGACAAGTTCTAATATGTTGACAAATAATTAGATCACTAAAGCAACCTGCAATAAATGCTAAAGCAATAAGAGAAAAAGCAATGTTTGAAGAATAAGGAAGTGGGAGAGATTCGTTCGGTGAGAAACATAGCATTAGGCAGAGGCATTTCTCAGTGTAACAGAAACAGCATCTTCTAGCCGGGCATGGTGGCACACACTTGTAATCCCAGCATTTGGGAGGCTGAGATCGGAGGATCCGGGTTTGCGGCCAGCCTCAGCTACCTAATGAGGCACTCCGCAACTTAGTGAGACCCAGTTTCAAAATAAAGAATAAAAACTAGGGCTAGGGGTATAGCTCGGAGGTAGAATGCCCCTGAGTTCAATCCCCAGTACTGCAAAAAAAAAAAAAAAAAAAAAAAAAAAAAAGAGAAAGAAACAGCATCTTCTTAGACAAGAAGCATTCGTCCTGACTCCTGGTCCTCAACGGGACCTGGCTGGTTGGATCGTTAGAGCTGCTCTGCGCAGGTGGTTGGGATGGAGCAGGCTCAGGGAATTGCAGGGCTGGCTTTAATTCACCCCACCTGGACGCTCCCCTTGACCCACTTGGGCTTCTGCACAGCACGATGGTCTCAAAGAGTGTGGCAAGATGGCGCCTTCCAGGAGTGCCAAAGTGGCAGGGCTGGCCCTAGAGGATGTCCACAGGGGTACAGGTTGCGCTGCTGCGACTAAAACGCCCACCGTACCAACGTAAGGAGGAAAGGTTGATGTGGGTCATGGTTTCCCAGTCTTCAGTCCACTGTCTGCTGACTTCATTGCTCTGGGTCTGAGTTGAGGCGGAACCTCACGGTGGACGGGGAGGGAAGCCACTCAGCTCAGCACACAACAGTGGGGAAGCGGGGAAGGGGGGCGGAGACCCAAATACCCTTGCAGGTTACGCCTCCAACGGCTTTCTTCCTCTAGCGAGCTCCCACCGCCTTCAGTCTCCGCCACCTCCCAACGGTCCATTCAAACTGTGAATCCATTAGGTGGGTTAATTCACTGATAATGTCAGAGTGTTCATGATGTCATCCAAAGCCCACCTGAGCCTGCTGCCCTGGGGAGCGAGCCTGCAGCCCATTTGGAGGGTTTGGAGGACATTGCAGATCCAAATCATACATCTTGTTGTGTTGTTACTTAGGAAGCAGAGGAGGAAAGACGGTCTATAATTGTGTGTGTGTGTATGTGTGTGTGTGTGTGTGTGTGAGAGAGAGAGAGAGAGAGAGAGAGAGAGAGAGAGAGAGAGAGAGAGAGAGAGAGAAGGAAAGAAGAAGGAAGGAAGGAAGGAAGGAAAGAAGGAAGGAAAACACAAACTGTGTATCTGCTCATTTTATAGAAAGAAGCACAAGAAGACTATACACCAGGAATGACTGAGCGTCGTTACTTGAAAAGGCAGAGCGTCTTGGGATGTTGACTGTTACGGTTCTTCTCTTTCAAATTATCTTCATTCACTTATTAAATGAAGTGGTGGCTTTGGTTCAGAAAACCTGTAGATTTCTATGCCATCAAGACCTTTAAAAATGCTATAAAAACTCCAACCCAATGAGGTGTGCGTTTTCGGCAAGAGCGCACACAGGGTTTTATGGGGCGTCTCTTATTGATCCTCCAGCACATGAGCTCTGTCATTTTGGAAGGCTCATTACTGCAGCAGAGGCTGTTCTCAGCCCGAGCGTCTGGATGTCTCTCCAAGGACTTGTCTCTCCAAATTGGCTCATCCAGACAGACCCAGGAGCCCAGCAGCGTCCTTCACAGTGCAGGGATCTGGCTCTTATAAAACTCACGGAGCGCCCTCGCTGGTCACTTTGCTCACACGATGGGTCATCTTTCCCCTTATGTTCCCTTCCAGGAGCTTTATAACTTTAAGTCTTACATGTTTATATGCGGTTGGTTTTTATATATGGGGTAAGAAAGGTCCGAGTCTAGCTTCAGCCCTCTGCATGTGGACATGCAGTTTTCTCAGCACCGTTTGTTAGAAACTCTGTCTTTTTCCTTGTCAAGTAGTCTTGGCACCCTAGTGAAAGTCATTTGGCCATATACACAAACCTTTACTTTTGGGCTTCCTCTCTCTCTCTCCCCCCCCCCTTTCTCTCTTTCTGTCTGTGTTACTAGGGTTTGAATCCAGGGGTGTTCTACCTCCAAGCTACACCCCCAGCCCTATTTATTGATTTTTGTTTTCAAACAGAGTCTCACTGAGTTGCTGAAGAACTTAATAAGTTGCTGAGACTGATTTTGAACCTGTGATTCTCCTGTCTCAGCGTCCTGTCCCAAGTACTGGGATTACAGGCATGTGCCACCACACCTGGCCCATTTCTGGCCTCTCTATCCTATTCCTATATGAAGCTAGGCGTGCAGCAAGTCTTTCTGTTGACTTGTTTCTTCTTTGGTTTATTTTAGCAGTGTTTTATAGTTTTTTTTTTTTTTTTTTTTTTTGGTGTAAGTAAATCATCTCCTAAGTTACGTTTATTGCAATATATTTTATCCTATAGTAAATGGAATTACTTTTATTTTTCTGATTGCTCATTGATGCAGTATAGAAATGCCACTGAGTTTTGTGTTTTGATATTATTTCCTGTTGCTTTACTGAAATGATTCCTTAGTTTTGACAATCTGTGTATGGCGCGCATGCATGCGATCTTTTGGGATTTCTCTATATAACATCTTACCATCTGCAATCATATAATTTTTGCTTCTTCTTTTCCAATTAGGATGCTCTTTATTTCTTTTTCTTGTCTAATTACTCTGGCAGAAATCTCATGTTCCATGTTGACTATGAGTGGCAAGGGTGGATATTCTTTTCTGATTTCTGACCTTAGAGGAATATCTTAGCTTTTCTGTTGAATATCATGTCAGCTGTAAGTTTTCCATATAAGACTCTTCTTATGCATGGCTTCCTGTTATTCCAAGTTTGAGAAGTGTTTTTGTCATGAAACATAACAGGTAGACTAATTAACTAATGGAAGAGTTCTTCCCCAAACCCTCTACTCTAGGGCCCAGGACAGGGGGAGACAGCTGGTGACAGGGACCTTTGCTCCCAAACATCTGTGTTAGGACAGGTCGGTTGCAATCCTCTGTCCCGTAGCACCTGCCTGGCTGGACCTCAGAGAAGACTTTGAAGAAAGGAACAACAGCCTCACCCCAGTTCTTTCTGACCACTCTAATTTTCTTTCTTTTTCTTTTTTTTTTTTTTTTTTGCAGTACTGGGGATTGAACTCAGGGGCATTCTACCTCCGAGCTACATCCCCAGCCCTATTTTTTATTCTTTATTTTGAAACAGGATCTCACTAAGTTGCGGAGTGCCTCACTAGGTAACTGACCACCCTAATTTTCAACCTATGCTTTTCTCTCCAAAATTTTGGTTGAGACACATATAAAATGGCAATCCATAAATGGATGCTTGAGACAATTTTCAAAGGTGACCGAGAAAAGTCCTGGGGTCACTCTGTCCTTCTCCAAACACCTTCTCATTGCCCTCCTCTTGGGTCTCCTTCTCCCCCCCCATGCAGGAATGCCTACGCCCAAGGCTGAGGGGTTGGTTTTCTTCTTTCCCACTTCAGTTTATGGATTAATTCCAAAGGCAGCTGCAATTACAAAACCAGAACTGCACTGATAGTTAACTTAGGGTTTTGGTGGCCGACTTCCGCATGTGACCTTAGGGAGCTGTTGCTCCCCTTTGCAGGTCTGGGGACAGAGCTGTCCAACTGGAGTTTGCCCTAGGACTCGCCCACTAGTTTTGTCGACAGGAGTGAGCCTTCCCTCACAAGCCCTGCCCACAGGGTGCTGATCCATGTTCCCTGATGTAATACCAAGTTTTCAGACTTGTCCTGGAGAGACGCCTTTCCACTGAAGATATGAACACGAGATAACCCACAGTCCAGAGGCGGCACTGGGGGGCATCTCCAGCTCCTTTGGATAACCAGTGTCGCCGCACAGAGGTGTGTGCAATGGCTTGTATCACACAACAAACGCAAAGATGACTAGTAATCATCAGGTTGGGGGGTAGGGGGCGTGGAGGAAAGATGCAGACAAGCACGGGTCCTTAGTGTGATAAACTCGTTAAGAAAAGTAACATTTCCTCCTGTGTGATGCCCGGCTTATTGGAGAACTGTCTTTTCTTTTCCTGGGTTTCTGTAGAAATGTGCAGCACTTGCCTGCTCGTTCCCGTGTGTCTCCATCTCTCCTGTGCAATTACTAACCCTGGGAAGCATTTGTTTACAACCATCCTGAGAGTCACGCTCCTCCTGGAAGCATGCCCCAGAGAGTTTGTTTCTGATGAGCTCCAAAGGGACATGATTCAGGAATCTTTAAGGCATCCTTTCTTCTGATAATCCAATGAGTTTCATTGCAAACTTATGGTCTCTGATTGAATAAAGCCATTTTTTAATTCAGTTTCAAAAAGCAATTACCTGCAGTTCTTCCCCAAAGCTCGGGGAGCTTGCTGTGGCCTCTGTCTCAGGCCGCTCCGGAGCAGGAGAGTGGAGAGCGGGGAGGGACGCAGGGAGAGGAGACAGGGCCCCCAGCCTCTGCTTGTATGAGTGTGGCCTTTAGGATTCAGCCCATGGAAAGCCATGAAAGGTTTGTGGTCTGATCGGAGCTGCGTTTCAGGAAGATTGCTTGGGTAGCAACACACGGGGTGTGTTAATGGAGCCAAGGCTGAGAATGGTGATTGGAACAATCGGGATGTGATAGTCCATCATTTCCCACTACGTTTTCTCTTTTTCTTTCCTTCTTCAATTTCAGCCTTGATTTTTTTCTTTACTTTTGCAACCCATCCCCTTCTCTCTCTCTTGCAGTACTGGGGATTTAACCCAGGGCCATTCTGCCTCCGAGCTATACCCTCAATCCTATTTTTTATTCTTTATTTTGAAACAGGGTCTCACTAAGTTGAAGAGGGCCTCACTAAGTATCTGAGGTTGACTGCAAACCCAGATTCTCTGGTTTCAGCCTCCCAAGTACTGGGATTACAAGCATGTACCACCATGCCTGTATCTCTCTCTCTCTCTCTCTCTTACACACACACACACACAAACACAATCAAACATTTTTGATAAGAGTTGAAGCCCAGGAAAGCAGAGATGGATGTCCATCTTTGGGTTACAATCTCCTCCCTTAAATAGACCCAGAGAACCCAATCTAAGAAGGAAGGTGTGGCCTTGGCAACAGACCAAAAGCTTACTGCCAAATCTGAGAATTAAAGTGTGTTCTCCTTTTTTACAGCATGCTTCTTTATTTACTTTTAATGTTAATTTGAAAACCTTTCATTTGAATAATATGGCCATCACTGCTTCATGAAAAAAAATTTCATGTAGAATACAGTATATTAAACTCCTATTTAATATAAACCTTGAAACTGTAAACACTTAAGCAAACAATGAAATGAGTTTGAAATGCTGACATTGTTTGGAAGATAATAAGCATATAGCTTGAACCACATCGGGGTTACTCTCTACTGTGCTGGGCTGTAAGTCAACTACATGAGGGAAAAGGAAAAATCTTTTCATTTTCTGTCATCTGAAAGTGAGTGTCCTCGTGTAATGGGTTTATCCTTACTCAAAGTGAAAAGCGCTTCCCTATTGATTTCTGCACCTGGCTCCCCATTAGCACATGGAATGACCATGGATTTCTTGTTCACTCTTTGTTGGTGCACCTGTTGGGTGGCTCAGCGTCCCGTTGGTGTTTCAGGCTCAGGTCTCCCTGGGACAGCAATTAGGAGAATATGGAAGGCCCACTGTTTCGCTTCCTTTTTGGCAAAAAATCTCTACTTTTTGCCCTGAACTGGGACAGAAGCAATAATGGAAAGATGGTGCAGAACAGAAAAGATAGAAAAACAGAGCACAAAAGTTGCTGTTTTAACCATGAAGCATAGGACCTCTACAGTCAGGGAGAAAGAGGTTAGTGTATTTATTCCACCACTTCTTTTCTGTAGAACTGGAAGATGTTATTTAACTTCTCATCAATGCACTCATCTATAAAGTGTGGCTTGTGATACCATATGTACCAGGCTGCTTTGAAAAACACAAATAATATATTCAGGACACCGGACACGTGGAAAGCGTTGACTGGACCCTAGTGAAAACGCACAATTTGTTCTGTATGCTCCAAATGCCTGCTCTTCTCCCTCTCTTCTGGAAGGGAAGTGAGCTTTGGTAAAATCGCAGAAGAGGTCCTTTGCTTTGGCATGGGAGAAAGCTTTGCTGGATTTAGTAAGTAAATATACAGAATTCCCAGTTCTACTTGAATTTCAGAAAAGCAATGTGTAGTATGTTTTCGTGTAAGAATCTCCTATGCTATATTTGGGAAGTACTTATACTAAGAAGCCATTCATTATCTCACTGAAATTCAACTCTTGCTGGGTGTTCTGAGTCTGTGTATCTATGGCAACCATCATGGGAGACTGTATTGAAAGATCGCTTCCCCCCTTTCCTTTTCTTGGTTTATTCTGATCTCTTTCTCTCCCCAACAGAGTCATGCGGTGTTTGGCAAGGATGGGCTTCGCTGCTCCCACAAAGCTGGACGACTTCCTGGGCACAAATGGTTCTAGGTGTTTGGACTTCGCTTGTCCTTCATTTATCGATGGGGATAACGATAGGTTCATCTCTTGTTATAATTAAGTGAGTTAATAAATGGAAAGGGCTCAGAAATATGCCTGGTGCTTCATACACACTCAAATCATCCTTTCTACCAAACGTCCTTTTTTTTTCACTGTGTTTGCTCTCTGTGTTTTTGAGATTCTTAAGGTTTGAGAGCATCTTTCAGCTGATGTCAATTACAGACACTGCTGGGTGGGTGACAGTTATACTGTAGCTGCGTGCCCAGGCTTGATCATAGCTCGAATGAGTTACAGGCATTGTTGGGGAAAAAAAGAGAAAGGCCTCACTTGTTAGGAGAAGAGAATTCACAGGCATAGCAGGGACTCTCAGAGATCTGTGAAGAAGAAGTCTTTCCCTTAGAAGGAGATTCTCCCAGGGACAGGGAAAGAATGGGAAGGAACAGACTTTCAAGGAGAAAAGTCACCTGGAAAGGGAGCCGAATGTGGCAGTTCTGGTGCATTTCCACAAACACAAAAGTGAACAGTTAAAGGCAAGCTGTGTTTAAAGTAGAGTGGCTTGGTGGTTACTCCTGATGGTGTAACTGGACGCTGTAACCCCTCTACGTTTCAGTTAACAAATCACATACAGACCATTGGCCTAGATTCACCAGAAAGCAGAAGTTTTAAATTAAATTATTTTTAGTTGACATATAAAAACGCAAAAATTGTGCATACTTATGGGTACCACGTGATGTTTCCATATCTGAATCTATTGTGTAATATTTAAGTCAGGTTAGAGGTATCTATCTCTTCAAGCATGTATCATTTCTGTATGGTAAAAACATTCAAAATTTTTTTCCTTTAGCTTTTTGAAAAAAAAAAAAAGTTCATGATCATCACTAAGGACTTCTTTTGATCTCTACTAGTAAGATCAGGAAAGCTTGTCCATCCCCAAACTTTCAGGCCAGGGATTAGCACAGAAGTCAATCTGCATGCTGGGGGTTGGTGCCTGTACTTGGCTGGTCTTTTAGACTGGCTGTTCCACCGACACTCAGGATCTCAGGATAAGACAAGCACAAAAGTTATGCAGATGGAAATAAGGGTACCAAAGACTGTGAGTCAAAACAAACAAACAAACAAACAAACAACCTTTGCCTCCAAATATGAAGAAGTTTCAGCAATACCTGCTCAATTTAGTTTACTTACATATGCAAACGCAAGAGATATTCATGATGAAGATAGATGCGGAAGAGATTTCGGGACACAGGAACACCACAGCAAATCCAAGCGGCATGGAAGCACCTGCCCCTTTTGCCCACCCGTTGGTGCCATTATTTCTGCGGCGCGGCTGGCCATTGGTGTGACTGGGAGTCGGTGTCATCTTGTGACGAGCAGACAAGGGGTTCACTTTCCTTCTCCCACATTGCACCCGCTCAGGAGCAGAAGCAAGCCCGCCGCCTGCTCTGCTCAGGGTGCTTCTTATCAGCCTGCTCCACGGCTCTACCTCCCAGTGTGCATAGCACGCCCATGCAGAAGCCAGGAAGGCAGAAGCAGACCTGCAAAGACTTTGTCCTCGAGAGCTGCAGCCCTGTGTTAGGTTTTCTAGACTCTGCTGCCTCTGTTGTTGGTGCTCAATGCTGTCACTGTACCCTAAGAACAGCCAGAGAGAGTACTGACATGCGGGGTGTGGCTGTGTCGCCGAGAACTTCATTCGAGGACACTGGAATTCAGACTTCCTATGACTTTTTTTTTTTAATAAGTCATACAATCTTATTCTTACTTTTGTATTTTGATCCATTGTTTAAAATGTATGATCCTTCTCCTCGCTGAGGCTGTCCTGACTCACGCTGCCCCAGGCTGTTCATCAGTTCCTGCCGGAGAGCACCAAGAAGCCCTACCAAGCCACAGGCAGAGGATGCCATGCGCGTCGGGGACCTGGGATGGCACCTGGCAGGACAGGGAGGTGGGCAAGGTGCAGAGCTGCAGCAGGCAGGTGAGAAGAACAGGTGCAAATGCCGGGGAAAGAAGGCCCCGAGTGAGGGAGCGGGTATGCCCAGGTTTGGGGCAGAACCATGCTTGGAGTACTCGGGCAACTTAGGAAGACAGCATCTCTGGGAAAAAAGACAGCGTTGCAGTAAGGAAAAGTATGCTGAGAGGGGGAAGCACAGGGGGCGGACAGAGGTCAGGGCTGGTGAGAGAGGAAGAGCAAACGCGGTCTGTCTTCCTTTGCAAGCGATGATTCAGTCATCTCTCTGACTTCAACTGCGTGATGTGGTAAGTTTGTCTTTGCAAATGTGCTTTCCCTAGGGTTACCAATAAAAGAAAAGACACGGGAGTGGGCATTGTGTGGGTAAGAAAGGGGAGATGGTGTCTTTCATGGGCCAGTGGGTCCTTTTCAAGAGTAACTTGCAGATGAGGACGTGGAATTAGAAAGGAGACCAGAGGCACTCCTGGGCTCGCTGGTGTTAACTCAGCTGCAAAAGCAAGCTCATCTAATCCCGAGTGCCTGGGTGATGGCTTCTTCAGCTGCCAAAGAAGTGAGAAAGCTGGGCCTGGTGGTGCATGCTTGTAAACCCAGTACTTAGGAGGCCACCCTCAGCAAGCAGTGAGACTCTCATCAACCTAGTGAGACCCTGTTTAAAAATTAAAATTAAAAAAAGAGGGGTTGGGGGTGTAGGTAGCTCAGAGGTAGAATGTCCCTGGATTCAATACACACACACACACACACACACACACACACACACACACACGGAATGAAAAAGAAATAATTACATGTGATGGTGCTAATATCTTCTATTGTTTGTTAGCAAAATGTAAGAACAGAATAATAGGTTTGATGGGGAAATGGAATAAGTATTAATGATGAGCTAGTTTTATGTTCCTATTTTTAAACATTTTTATTTATAATGTAAAAATATGAAATGGCATGTAAGGTAATTGTCTCATGAAGACATTCTTGAACTTACAGTGTTTATTCTCTATTATTCTAAGAAATAATGATTCTTGTTTATTATCTGTGGGCATTCCCCCTGCAAATTCAAAACCTCTCTACAAAAAAAAAAAAAAAAAAAAAAAAAAAAAAAAAAAAAAAAAAAAAAAAAAAAAAAAAAAAAAAAAATCAATCTACTTCTCTTTGTCCTGGTGGTTTTTCATTTAATCTATTTGTCTTATCTCACAGATTTGCGAGATTGTTCTTGACTCAGATTTCAGTAAAGAAATTGGTGTGTTTAGTGATAATTCAAGTTTTCTAAGATCTGTTTCCGGGTACAATCTGCAATTTTATATCACTCCCAGAGATGTGAAACTCTTTCTTGTAGCCAGAAATTTCAAAATGGGTGTCTGTTTTGACCTTTTGAATAGCGATATTGAATTTTTCATTCAAACATTATTTATTGAACAGTTAAGAGGCTATAGCAAGCAAAGATTGGGCATTAAAGAATACAGAAGCCAGGAGTGGTGGTGCATGCCTGTAATCCCAGTATTTGGAAGGCTGAGGCTGAGGCAGGAAGATTGCAGTTTTGGGACCAGTCTCAGCAACTTAGTGAGACCCTGTTTCAAAATAAAAATAAAAGGATTGGGAGTGTAGTTCAGGGTAAGAACATCCTTAGGTTCAATCCACAATTCCCCTCCTCCCCACAGAATGAAAAGATCCATTCACGTTGATTTAATGCTTTGATGCTTAGTCTATTAGGTAATTAAAATTACTGCTACATGTGGTTTGGAGAAATTTCTTGTCTGGTGTCTCATTTGCATAAATTTTTTTTTCATAAGGCTGATACTGATGAAATTGATTTGTGAAATGTTTGCCAAAGAACATACATATAAGTTAAGAGACTGATTAAGAAAGAGCTGGGTGTGGTAGTGCACACTTGTAATCCCAGTACTTGGGAAGCTGAGACAAGGGGATTGCAGGTTTGTGGTCAGCCTCAGCAGCGTAGTGGGGATTTCAGCAATTTAGTGAGACCCTGTTTCAGAACAAAATAAACAAACAAAAATAGGGCTGGCGTATATCTCAGAGTTAGAATGCCCCTGAGTTCCAACCCTAGAAACACACACACACACACACACACACACACACACACACACACACACGCGTTGATCCTAATTAGTTACTGGTGGATTCCATATTTGTGAATCTGCATGCTCATAATTTATTTTCACCTTTAGAATCTGTACTCCTTGTGTGTTTGTGGTCATTGTTGGACGTGCACAGAGAAGGTGGGCATGTCTGAGACCAGGAGGACCAAGAGGTGTGTGTCTGCTTGTCTCAGCTTGCACACCATAAGCAAATGTCCTTTCCACAGTCGGTGTGTGTGTGTGTGTGTGTGTGTGTGTGTGTACGCACATGCGTGCCCTCAAGCGCTTTGCTTTGGTGATTTAACCCTTCAAAGTGTCCCCAGGTGCGGGCTGCCCTGCCGTCTGGTACTCTCCTGGAGGAGCTGGTGAAGCAGGAGCTTCCTTCAGGGCTTTGAGCTTCGCAGCTCTTGAACCGACAGGGCACACCTGGGGAGGTGTCAGCCCCCCAACAAAATCGCTCAGAGGCTCAGGGAACCTGAGTCAGCTTCCCCTGGAGCAATGGGTCCATGCTGTCCAGCTCCCTGTTTGCGGCAACTCTGGAGCATAATGACCAGAGACGACTATCGCTCCTCCCATGAAGAAATGGGGCGCCCGCCCCTAGTATGGGGGTGAGCACTAGACTTTGGAGAGATGATGCTCTGACTTCTGAAAATGCCTGGGCCTCTGGGAAACACTTTCTGGGGGAAACCGGCCGCTGTGTAAGAATTTCAGCCAGCCTTCCCTGTAGAGCAGGAGTAGAACAGGAGAGGACATGAGTAGGTCTCCTGCCCATGGCCCCTGGACTCCCCGCCAGCCACGGGTTAAGAAGCCTCTTTGAACTGGGGTAGGGTGGCACACGCTTGTAACCCCAGTACTTGGGAGGCTGAGACGGGAGAACCTCAGGTTCAAGGTCAACTTCAGCAGCAACTTAGTAAGGACCTCAGCTACTTAGTGAGGCCCAGTTCCAAAATAAAAATAGAGTGAGGCTGAGGGTGTAGCTCAGAGGTAGAATGCCCCTGGGTTCAATCCCAAACAAAAAGGAAAAGGAAAAAGGAAAAAAAAAAAAAAGCTACGTTGAATGTGGCCCCTCCTACGCTGCTCCAGCCAGCTGCTGAAATCCCCTCGGCTTCTTGTCCTGTCCGAGGTGCTAGAGATAGGAGTTTTAGGAAGCCTCTTTTGAGCCTTTCTCAAATTTCGGATCCATACAAACCCTAGTCATTGTTTTACGCTGCTGAGCTGAAGGGGACCGGCATCCACTAAGAAATCATTGGAACAGAAGGTCACGGTCCTAAGTCACAAGTCATCAAAACATAGGGCAATGCGGTGATAGAAGTAGGCTGATGTTCCAACGAGAAATCTCAAGTTGATTTTTATTAAAATGCAGCAGCCACACTGGGATGCTCCCTTGGGGAATGAAGGTCAAATAATTACAGAGCTAACTGACGCCCGCTGGAGGCAATGCTGGCTCCGGCTTTACCTTAGTCTTGGAGAAAGCTGCCAGAATTTGCTGTCTAAGGGCTACGCAAATATTATGCTTCACTGTGTGTCTGGCAAGAGCAGCCGCTGGGCATGGTGGTGCAGGACTGTCATCCCAGTGCTTGGGAGGCTGAGAGAAGAGGATTGCAGATTTGGGACCAGCCTCAGGCCCTGTTTCCAAATAAGAAATAATATAAGACTGGGGGTATAGTTCAGAGGCAGAATGCCTCTGGGGTCAAGGTCAATCCCTAGTACTGCCTCCACCCCCCAAAAAGAGCAGTCAATGACCAGGGAACCCTGGTTCCAGGAACGTTGAGGAGGGAAAATGTGGGTGCTGGGTTGGCCCTGCTGGCTTCTCAGCATGCGCATCTGTGAATGTGGTCTTGTAAGCAGCCTGTAGACAGGAACGCGTGAGTTTATATGTAAAGCGCCTAAGACTTCTCGCTGAACAGCAAGTCAAGGTCAGTGGTGAATGTGGCTTAGCGACTGGGGTAATGTGTAACTCACTTCTGGAAACCTTTATATGCCAAGCCGTATACCTTTAAGTGGTTTGGAATTAAAGGCTAATAACATTTTTATGAGAGTTCTATAGAACGAGATAGCAAGAACTCCATTGTTTACTCATTTTGCAGACAACGGAATTATAAAGAAAGAGGACTAGGTGACTCTTCTGACAGCAATTTAATGCTAGCTGTCTTAGAGAGTAAGGCAGGAAAAGCAACTCAGAAGTATGCATGGCTTCCTGTGGTATTACCCGGTTCCAGGTGCCCCAAATCACTCTGCTTTATTAAATTACAAGAGCTTATGAGCAAAGGAGCCACGGGGCTTAATTTTAATAAATGATACAGTCAGCGACATCACTTTATGTAGAAGGGTGATCTACCTTTTGGATGACATTTGTGTTTGAAAGCATGATAAAATTTCGTGTTAACAGTTCATCCCAGCTCTACATCCTGAAGTTCAAACCCCACGTCTTCCTCTCTCGTGTGCATGCCATCCTTCACTCAGGAGTCATCTCAGGGTGACTACATATGACAATGTTTTCTTTAAGCATGATTTAATTCAGACCCACCTAGGGGAGCTACAAGTTACTTGTCAAGGGTGCCAGCTACAGCATGTTCTCAGCATGATGTAGGACAGATGTGTTGTCACCCCGCTCTGATTTGAATAATCAGGACTGGGCGCACTCCTACAGGCAGGCAGGCTTGATGAAATGACTAGCAAGGCAGGTGTTATTTTGACCTCTGACCTGTGAGAGCTATGTGCATCAAAGAGGCCAGGGGAGGGTCAGGGGAAAGAAATGACCCCATTATGTTATGAGCACGCACAGATATGTAACGACAAAGCCCACTCTTACATAGAATTGCAATGCACCAATAAAAAGAGAAGAGTTGTATAGAACACCTGCCTTTGTGTAAAACACAGTTACAAATGTAAAAAAAAAAATAAATAAATAAAAAAAAAAAAATCCTGGTCCTCCTGATAGCCAAACAAGCTCAGTTAGCCATGGCCACTCTGGTGGTGAGACAGGATGCTCAAAAGTGTGAAAACAAGGAAATGAATGAAGAGCACTGGAAAGTCTCGTCAGCGGGCGGTGGGCAGTGTGTCATACTCCACACAAAGCCCCCCCCCCGTAGTGCATTAAATAGTCACTGTCATCACTGCAAGATGAATGTGGACACTTGTGAGCCCAAGACATTAATTATAATAATCATTCCCTGATGGGAAAGACAGCCAAAAGGGAAATTTCAACTGTAGATTTTGGAGAAGATTAATTTGGGGGGTGGTTATTAAAATGGGCATCGTGTTAATTTTCGACTGCCTTGGTAACGAGTCACCACAAACCCAGCAGCTGGGGACGACACAAAGGTCTGCTCTTGCGGCAGGGAGGGCGCAGCCTGGCTGTGCTCTTGGTGGGTGCTCGGGACACCAGGCCGTCGGTGTAGAATGTTGGTGGGATTCCGTTCCAGGCAGCTCTTCCTCTGGCTGAGGTTCAGGACCTTGAATTTATTTTCTTTTGGTACTGGGGATCTGAACCTAGAGGTTTTCTCTCACAGAAGTACACCTTTAGCCCTCTTTATTTAATTAATGTGTGTAGTTTGAAATAGGGTCTTGCTTAGTAGCTGAGGGTATCATTAAGTTGAGGAGGCTGGCTTCGAACCTGCGATCCTCCTATCTCAGCCTCCCCAAGTAGTGGGATTATAGGTTTGAGCCACCACGTCCAGCCAGTGCCTCCAGTTTCTTGCACCAGAGTGGTCCGCAGCCTGGTGTGGGGCAGGGAGGGCTCGTGGTCCAGCCCCTCGGCTCCCCGGCCCTCCTGCTCCTCATCTGCCTATTCCTTCTTTACTGTTGTCTGATGTGAGTACTAGTATTTATTTTTGTGCTTTATGAATAATTGAGTTTTGACTTTTATACTTTTATTGGTGTGCTGCAATTACACGTCACGGTGAGGGTCCTAGTGCAACAAACACGGGTGCACACAGCTCGTGACGTGGTGTACTTCCCTCTGCACACCCCGGCTCCCCCCTTTTGCCTTCCTGCACTTTAGTGAGGTTGGTAGTGAGACTGTCATCAACGGACATAACAGGATTTAAACTGATTTTTAGGGTCACCTTGCCTTCCACAGGGCCTGAATCTGGAGAATTTCTGATGGAATCCCTCTAGAAACTGTGCATTGATCTCTGGAGGGCCTGGGAAGGGGGCAGAGACTCCCCAGCCCTTCCTTTTTGACATTGCTGATGAGACTAGTCTCTCTCTCTCTCTCTCCCTCTTTGTCTTTCTCTCTCTCATCTTTCTTTCCTTTTTTGGTACTGGGGATTGAACCCAGGGACATTCTACCTCCAAGCTAGACTCTCAGATCTCCCCTTTTATTTTGAAACCAGGTCTTGCTGGGTTGCTGAGAGTCTCACTAAGTTGCTGAGGTGGTCCTCGAACCTGTGATCTTCCTGTCTCAGCCTCTCAAGGGCCTGCACCACCATGCCTGGTCCTTCTTACTGTCCCCCCGGCTCCGCTCACAGTTCATTATCCTCCCACTTGCTTTCATAAACGTTGTACCGGGTTACAAATGTGCCTTGTGTGGGTGAGGATGATGTTTACTTTCTGCCTCTGAGGACTGTAAAGGTTTTTGCTTCATCCTGAAGCCAGCAGCTCACCTTTGCCTGTGACGCTGGACCTGGAGTTGGGAGAGACTCCGTGAGCTGCACAAGGCCCTCTGTCTATCTCAGTCTGCAACATCTTGTGGGGTCAGGATTTTAGGGCCAGTGCACCTCAGAGTGGTGTCTCAGCTGTAGCCTTCAGTAGGATTTCCTTCAGCCCCCGCTGTCAGACAGAAGTAGCTAGACCCATGGTGCATGAAGCTCTGATCTCACAGAGCAGAGCGTCAAGTCCGCTGGAATTCTGACAGGAGCCTCATTGGTGTCAGAGAGGCTGTGATTCCTTCCTTCCTTCCTTCCTTCCTTCCTTCCTTCCTTCCTTCCTTCCTTCCTTCCCTCCCTCCCTCCCTCCTTTCCTTCTTTCCCTCCTTCCTTCCTTCCTTCCTTCCTTCCTTCCTTCCTCCCTCCCTCCCTCCTTTCCTTCCTTCCTCCTCCTTCCCTCCCTTCCTCCCTTCCTTTCTTCCTTCCTCCTTCCTCCTTCTCTCCCTTCCTTCCTTCCTCCTTCCCTCTCTCCCTCCCTCTCTTCCTTTCCTTTCCTTTCCTCCTTTCCTCCCTTCCCTCTCCTCCCTCCCTCCCTTCCTTCCTTCCTTCCTTCCTTCCTTCCTTCCTTCCTTCCTTCCTTCCTTCCTCATAGAGCTTCTGTGAAACTCAAGCTAAATGCTGCCCGAGGAGCGTATCCACAACAGCTAAAGCATCTTTGCCCTGTGTAGTTCACTTGGACTTCTTGGTTCTGCCCACTGAGGCACCTTGGTTTCCCCCTGAACCGCTCCTGGAGCCTCCCCGCACCACTCCTTGCAGGACGCTGGAGTCCTTGCCCTCCTCCTCACCTCACCCTTCCCTGAAGGCTCAGTCCCTGACCACCGGATCCTGCCTCTCTCTGGGGTATCGACTCTGTTGCCGGGAGGGCTCCTCCAATGGTGAGAACAAACCCCTGCTCTGTGTGCAATGTCCAGTGCCCATCACGTCCAGAACGCTCAGCCCTCTCAGCAGGAACTGATGCTCAAGGAGGCAGGACGCTGCTGAGCGGGTCTCCTGACTATGTGCGGGTCCTGACGCTGTGTGTAGGTCCCCGTACCCGGCACAGCTCTGAGCTCGGCCTGCAGAAGCCAATGCTGGGACTTCATTGCAGCCAGCGAAGGGCTGTGGGTCCTCATCCCTGGGGTCACCAGGGGTCAGGAGAGACAGAAAAGGTCGGATGACCAGGGACTGCGGTGGTGTGCACACATTCGCCTCTGGAGTCAGGAGCAGAAGTAGGAACGAGATGAAGGCGGTCCGCACTGCAGGCGGGAAGCCACAGGTGTCGGGGACATGTCCCTTATGGGAAGTTGGCGGTCGCATGATGGGACTGTGGCCAGGGAGACTTGGTCTTACAGCTGCACTGTAGGTTCAGTCTCATCCGACTTCCACAAAACCCCACAGGTCTCTCTGCTTCATTTCTGCAGATTTGGAACCCGAGGCTAGTGAAATGAGGGAAGATGCCCAGCCACTAAGCTATTCGGAGGACCATCTCAGGGCACACTGTTTTTCAGAATCAGGGATCATATTGAACTTAAAGGGATGGATAAATAATTTGCATCGAGCTCTCCAGAAATGCTGTTTCTATTCTTTTTCACCTACAGTGATGAATGTAGTCAATAAACATGATTAGGGATCTTCGGCAGGACTTTTCTTTAAGTTGCTACACATTTTCAATTTATGAGGAGCTGCTCTTTCTGCTCAGCTGGGAGCCATTAAACTTTAAAGGGTCTGAATAAATGCAACCACGTGCCTAAGAAGCATGCCAAGGAGCGTCACAGAAGAGGTGCAGCGATCGTTGGATTCGGGAGCATTCATAAAGTTCCAGCTGCGGCTTGCCACCTGATATCCCAGATCTCATTAAAATGAATGCATCAGTGGAGAGGCAAGAATCGGGGAAGATAAGCTGGTGCCAGGTGGGAACTCATTATCCAGGGATGGTTCCACGCGAAAATACAGTGTGGGGCCTCAGCGGCTGATTCAAATTCAAGGCTTATTTCTGTAATTTCTTTTTCTTGGAAGGATAATGATTTACTGTTATAAGTGATAATCTCCTTGAGGCTTTTCAAAACCTCCCATATGGACAAAAATGGGCCTTATAAAACTTTCAAAGTTCATAAATTTTTAAAGAAAACACTGAAGTTTCCGTCGTCATTAATCCGAACTAACTTCCTTTTGAGAAAAAAAAGGATGCATAATCTTTTTGATGAAAATGGTTCAAGATTTAGACACTAGCGAAATCCAACTTAAATCTATGGATTACACTAGATTGAAAAAGTGAATTCTCTGTTAGTTCTTTCATGAAATGTTTCCATTCTGCTCTCTGTAGTCTTTTTTTTTTTTTTTCAGTACTGGGAATTGAACTCAGGGGCATTCTACCTCCAAGCTATACCCCCAGCCCTATTTTTTATTCTTTATTTTGAAACCGAGTCTCACTAAGTTGCGGAGTGCCTCACTAGGTAGCTGAGGCTGGCCACGAACCTGGATCCCCTGGTCTCAGCCTCCCGAATGCTGGGATTACAAGCGTGCGCCACCACGCCTGGCCTCTCTATAGTCTTTAAGGAGAAAATAAATGATATTGCATATGGTTTAGTACTGTCTCTCAGAACCCTTGAGACATTGTGTTTTGTTGAGTGTGTGAGTATGTGTGTGAGAGTGTGTGTGTGAGTGTGTGTGTGAGTGTAAGTGTGTGTGTGTGTGTGTGTGTGTGTTACTGGGAATTGAACCCAGGGGCATTCTACCTCTACAGCCCCAGCCCTATTTTATTTTTATATTGAAACAGAGTCTCATTAAGCTGCTGAGCCTTGCTAAGTTGCTGAGGCTGGCCTTGAATCTGAGATCCTCTTGTTTCCCAAATACTGGGATCACTTGGCATGTTTTGTTGCTATCTAAGATTAAACCAGGTATGGTATGTATGTATGTATGTTCCTGCTCCGTGCTACTTGTTAAACTGCAGGATAATTATGTGCATCACTCTCTGATTGAAGCAGGAAGGAGAGGTCACCTGGTTAAGTCTGTTGGTTTCTCGGGCTCCCACAATGTCTGAGGCAGATCTCTGGCGTCCAGGAGGGAAGGTCTGGAAGGAGGGAGTGAGCTGGAGGGGAGGGTGACTTCTATGCTGATGAGCCAGCTCCCAAGAGCACTGCAGGAAAGCTACCTGGATCCACAGGAAAGGGTCGGATCTGGGAGGACTGGTAATTGAGTCGCTGAGTGGAGAGACAGAACACTGCCCAGGCTCAGGACAGGAGCGCCTCAGGGAGCCCACGGTGCTGGGGACTCAAGTGGAGTGGGTGTTTGGGGTGCTCCAGGTGGAGCTCATCAGGAAGGGCAGGGCTGGCGACATCTGTCTGGTGAGGTAAATGACGGTGGAGGTGGTGAGTGGAATCGGCCAAGCCAACAAGGAAAGATGATGGTTTGACCTTCCAGAGAGAACTGGCTTGAGCAAAATCATAGAGGTGTGAAATAGGGCAGCTCTGCTGATTACAAGTCTGCAGGAGATTTCCAAGCAAGGTTAGGGCTCAGTCAGAAGGGCTCGGCCATCTCTCAGGGCAGCAGATTCATTGTGAAGCCGTTCTGGTTAATCCACAAGCTCATTCATCTACGGCGTCTTTCCTGAAAGAGCATGTGCGTACTACTCTAAATGTCATTTGATCCAGTAAGTTCGAGGACAGTGAGAATAGAAATCGTGAAGAAGCTTGTGACTCTGCAGTGGGAAGAGGGATTGAAAGGGTGAGAACACGGCGAGCAGGTTGACCTGACAGTGCAGAAAGCCAGGCTGACTTGGGAAGATTGAGTTCTGAAGCCAGCAGGAGGGCTCCCAGGAGAAAGGAGGCGAGGGTGCAGGACTGGCTTGCTGAGGAACAGCATGGGGACAGCTCCTGCTCAGAAGACTCAAGGCCAGTGAAGCTGGGACTCAAGGGGACCTTGGAGGCCGGCCATTGAGGAGAGTTTCCAAGGACAAACAAGGACACCTCTCTTCTATGGAGTGTGTCCGGGGCGGGTGCATCTGGAAGCCTCTGTCCTTCATGGGTGGAGGAACTTCTTGCAATGACTTCCTTCTGAAATCCTTCATTTCAGGCTTGCTTCTTAAATCCTGTAGGACATGGAGCCGTTACCCCCACTCAAACTTTATAGCTGAAATATTTGCAAATGATCTCCCCCATCTTCCCTCAGCTGGGAACTTTTCTTTATAAACAGGATGGTATAACATCTTCTCTTAGGGACTGAACAAGATATGTGCCTGTATTTTCTGCTTCTATTATTGGCCACATCTTTGCTAGGCTATTGATATGCATTTTCTTCTCAAAACACTATATGAAGTAAGTATGATGCTCATCCCATTTTGTGTATCAGGGGAAAAAAAGATAATAATGTTCAGGTCCCCAAACTCATAAAATCCAGAGCCAGAAGCAGGAGTTACTGCAGTCTCACTCCGAAACTCCTGTGTCTCCTAGCTGCACTATGCTGCCCATCAGGCCTTCCGAAGGTCAATCCCACACTTTCTCCCTTTTCTCTGCACTCTCTCCCAACAAGGGGCACAGAAAAAGTGAAAAAAAGCAAGTAGTATCAGAATAACATCCTGCTGTGGCTGCTCCTAATCAGCATTCCCTGCCCTTGCTGAATAAGAACCGGAGATTTCCCTGCTCTGCGCCCTTAGGTGCTTACAGATTCGTATTGGACAGTTCCTAGCAAGAGATCACCCTTTCAGTAAGTGCTTATTGAGCATTTATTACATAAAATACTGAGAAGAGGATTTGCTTCTACGAAGATACTAACCTGTGGCAAGAGTTGCCTTTGAAGCATGTAAGTTCTATGCAATGAAGTAAGGCTTGTGTCCAGGATGGGATGTTTTATCCGCACTTCCTTTCACCAGAGGATGAATATTAAAACTTCTGTTTAAGCTACTTCCCCCTGGTTCCTTCTGACTTTCTCTGCAAACGGAACATCAGGCCCTTGATTGATGAATAATTTCACAGTGCCAAAGAACACATCTTTTGAGATCCAATTAAAATGGGTATGCACCGTCCTGAAAACAGCTCATCATGAAAATGAGTGCCTTTCACTTGTTCTGCTTTATAGCTTTTTATATTTTTATTGAAACAAGTACAGATCATTCAAATGAGAGAAACAAAACAACTAAAGCTGTAAAACGGTTCCTCCCTTGACCCTTAAAAGCATTCTGCGAATTCCAGTTCAATCCTCCTGCTCTAGGATTTATACTGTTCTGAATCTGAGACCTACACATCACCCCATTCCTGGTAAGTGGTAAGCAACGAGCCCACTTGGGGCATCTCAGAATCAACACCTCTCGTATTAGCTATTTGAGGGTTGCTTAATCTTCTGGGGAAAATGAATTAATACACAAGAATGAATGAGATAAGTTGGCAAAACTAAGTAGTCGTTTTACTATAGTGATTTCTTTCCATTTTTTGGTAATAACGCCTTTAAAACAATCCTTCTGAAAATGTAAAAAAAAAAAAAAAAGATCGAAAGATGCTTTTCCCCCTTTAATTCCTTAAGAACAAAACATCATAAATCACACATGCTTTATTTCTTGTCGGGCCCCTCCTACCTAACAGAAGATGAGTGAATGGTGATAAATTATCTTTGCCAAGAGTAGGCATTTAATAAATATGTGTTGAGTGAATAAAAGAACAAAGAAATGAGATGTGGATTAAAATTCCTATCTAAGAACTTTGAAAACTGGGACGAGTCTAATTTAAAGAAGAGTCTTGCTTTGAATTTTATATTTTTTCAATTTCTTGATATAATAATGAATAAATACTTCTGGACATTTTGAGAATAAAAGACCATAAAATCAGGGGACATTTTTCCAGTAGGATCATTTCTTCTACGCATTGCACTTAGGGCATAGTGGTATCATTATTGTTTCCATAGGAACAGCAAGTTCTTGAAGGCAGAAAAGAATGCTAAGAGAAAAAAACACACACAAAAAGAAAAAAAAATGATTAATGCTGTGGAATATTCATTGCATTATCCATCTATGAAAGAAGTCGTAAATAAACTGAGAACATGCAATGATTACTCACAGCCTCTTCAGCGAAATGGATTTGTAGTTTTGCAGCATCTATCAGATCCTCAAATGCGCAGACATGGCAGAGCCCTAGGAGCCAGCAGGGCCCACAAGAAGTGAGGAAGGTTCTGCCCTAGCACCTGCAGAGGGGCACAGCCAGCCTGCACCCTGCTCAGGTTTCTGCCTCCAGAGCTGTGAGATGGTACATTTTTGTTGTTTATCAGCTACCTATTCTGTGGCAATTTGTCATAGTAACCACAGGAAGCTCATCAATCACTAATGGCTCTCCTTTACCCAAACCATGGTTGCTGAAGTTTAAGGAACTTAATCTCCTCTTACAAATGCTGTTAGAAGATGCCAGCCCTTCGGCTACATTTTGACAATTGTGAAAGCAGCGGGGGGCTGGACAAGCTCTGTCCTTAGTCATTTGGGGGTTGATCCCAGAGATAACACTATAGACCGTTTGTGCTCTCACCAGCTTGGTGACCCTCTACAATAATTATTGGGGGAAAATGAGATAATAAGACAAAATTGTCATGCAGATTCACTGTGAGTGGTAGATAGAATAGAAAAGTTAGCATTTATATTTTTCTATACATTCTTAAGATAACTATCAATAAATGTGGAATGCAGGTTAGTGCATACCCACAACCACTTCATGTTGGGTTGCTATCTTTAATGCCATGGAATGAAAACAGTTGAAAGGATTCTGGAAGTATCATTGAACTTGCGACCCCAGCACCGGGCTGAGGTCTCTGTGCCATGACAGAAGCCGGGCAGTGGGCAAGCCTGGGTCCCTACCGTCCACCTGCCTGTCACCATTGTTCTTATTTATGTTGCCATCATCTTTGAGGACTGGGAAGACAGGCAGATGGAGGCAGATTCTAGTTGGGCTCCGTGTCATCTGGCAATCCTATTTGCCAGCTGCATGATGATTAACTTCAGATACAATATCTTTGCTTTGGGGTTCTGTGGGGATTTGTCTCTAAATATGCAAATCTCCTTGGGTCTACCCATTTTCATATCTCATAAGGATTTCAAACTCAACGTGATAGGAACTGAACTCAGCTCAGCTGCGTCTGCTCCGTGCATTAATTAGGTGAACATTATGCATGCGGGAAGGAGTGTGAGTTTAATGACAAGAAGGTGGTGGCTTCTGCTCAATATGTCCCTCAACTGTCTCTTCCCTCTGCTCCCTCGGGAGCTAAGCTAGATGACCTGAATAGCTGGAATCTGCCTGATTTGTTTGTCTTAATATTTCTTTTGCTGTAATTGTTTTTATTTTATTTTTAATGTGCTTTTATTGGTGCATTATAGTCTCACATCATAATGTAAATCATGTTGACAATGACATATATGCACACAGCACTTGCCCCCCCATCTCCCCCTTTCCCAATACAGAGGACTGAGGTTGACCTTGGTATTTTCACATATGTACACACAGTCGATGGTAGTAATTCCATTAGTGAGCCTTACTCTTTCCTATCCCCTTCCCTTAGACCACTTCCCTGGCTTCAGTGAAGTTTCTCCTCCAATATCTGGAGTCCCTCTGGAATCCCAGTTACTCCCTAGCTTGTGCATATTAAAGAAAACATATGACCCTTCGCTTTCTGTGACTGGCTAATCTCACTTAACATAATGTTCTCCAGATCCTTCCATTTTCTTGCAAATGACATTCTTTTATTCTTCTTTATTGCTGAGTAGAATTGCATAGTGTGGAGATTCCTTAGAAAACTGGGACTGGATCCACCATATAATCCAGCTATACCACTCCTGGGCATCTTTCCAAAGAGGTTGAAACCAGAGAACTACAGTATTATATGCATACCTATGATAGCCAAATTATGGAACCAACCCAGGTGGCCATCAACAGATGAATGCATGACTAAATTATGGGAAATAAATAATTGTTTTAGATAGTCACTTCCAACATGTTCTCACTTATATGTAGAAAAAGTTGATCGCATTGAAACAGAGAGTAGAATACTGATTTCCACGAGTTGGAGTGGTGTGCAGAGAACTAGCAATGTCCACCAAAAGATAGAGCATATTATCTTCAAAAAATCTGCTTCTCAGTTAAAATCTTCAGAGACAAACATTATTCCAATTGCTATCACCATATATATATATATATTTTTTTTAACATAAATGCAATAAAGCAATATAAATTTGTATGTGACTGACTTGTTTCCTTCAATGTGTTTTGGAGATTCTTCTATCTTGGGCAAATAAGTTATTCCTTCATAATTTTTAACAATTAAATGGTAAACAGGTCAGTTTTGAGCTATTATAAATACGACTTCTTATAAAATAATCTGCTTCTACCAGTCTACACATTTCACATCAACTATTTCTCTTCTGCATAAGGCTAACCTTGAAAATTTTGGAGAAAGTAAAGAATGTCAAAAAAACCCCTCATCAAGATAAAACCAGGAAATTCTCTTTTTTTTCTGTGCCCTTAGCAATGTGAACACAGAACTGGGAGGAGACTTAATTTTGTGTGCTTATAATTATGTAAATATAATGGAAAATACACGTGATAATACATTCTCAGTATGTGGTTTACATATTTTTCACCTAAATCTGAGACTTCTGTGATTTTTATGAAACACTGAGTTTTCAACACATTTCTTTATTCAGCAGATCCTATTCTTAGCCTATTATCTGTCCGACATGTCAGAACACAGTGGAGATCATCCGAGAGTATTCTAGACCACCACGTTGTAGCAGAAAGAGGGAGGGTACGTGCTTGAAGTGGACGTGGCCTGATGTACGACACATCACTTGATTCTTCTTGAACATACGTTTTTATTTATGACGAATGCCTTGCATTTAACGTTAGGACCATCTGAACACACAGGAAAATATCCTCCAGCGTGTCGAGGACTCTTACCTTCTGAACTCTGGATTGCGTGTGATTCTGTCCTGCATTATTCGGGGTGTCTGGGGCAGGCTGAGATAAGCACAGACTATATCACAGCTGCCTATGGATGGCCGTGTGAGGGGTGGATGAAGCTACAGCTGCTCCTGCTAGCTCTGCGTTTACCTCCAGGGAGTGCCAGAGCTGTGCCCCCAGCCCTTGGCTGGCATGAAGTGCAGTGCTCAAGTCTGTACCTGCTGCCCCGAACTGTGGATTGAAAATGCGTACTTTGATGTTGGCACCCACTCTCTGGGTCACACAACCGGGATCTGGCTGCAGGACCAACCAGGTGAAAAGACGTGCCAGTGAAGATGCTGCTGGTTGGATTTTATGGTCACCCCAGGTTTTAATGTGTGGAAAACATAGTGACTGAGATTCCCCCGTCAAGGTTTTTTCTTGCACTGTTGCAAAACAGTCAAAGATTATTTTAGTGACAGTAAAGGATTCACTAGACCTCCGTGTGCAATGCAAACGCAAACAAGGTCATGTAAGACTGTGGCATTACTGGGTGAAGAGGGAGAGGGGAGCTTGAAATAGATGCAGTAACACTCCATTCTGGAAGGCGAATGCCCAGGCAGGAGGCCACGTGGGCCCCTGGAAGCCCTTTCCTCTATCAGAAGCAAGGTGGAGGGGTGGAACACTGTGGTCCCATAGCTTCCAACACCCCAGCACCACCCTCTTTTGGACTTTTTGCTGTGTTGGCTTCGTGAAAGAGGACATGAACTCAAAGAAGCATGTGGGTCTTAGCAGAAAGCTGGTACGCAGGTTTCTAACTAGTGACTTCAAGCTCAGCAACCAAACCTGTGCTAGGACGCTGGTCATAGTCGATTATTGACCAGTGAAATGGAGAAGAATCATAGTCTCTGCTTTGATTCACCTTTCTCAAGAATTACCCCAGGAAACGGGCCCTTCAGGACCACAAAACCCCCTCATGGACACCCCGTACACTGTTCCAGGGCTGGCAGCACAGGTTTTCATAAAGGGCCAAGTGATAACTGTTTAGTGTGTGTGGGTGATTTGGTGTCTGTAGCACCACCTGTCTCTGCCTTCCAAGCACAAAAGCAGCCAGAGTCCACATGCAGATGAGTGGCTTGGCTGCCTTCCCACCGACTTTATTTGCAAAGCAGGGGGGAGGGGCTGGTCTTAGCCGCAGCCTGTGGGTCACCGGCACCTGCCCTGTGCGGTCTCTACTCTACAGCCGGACATCCCGAAGGGCGAGAGGACTCGACCAAGCCAACCCGGAACCCAAAATTTGGGGTGAGGCATACAAGAAAATAGTCACAAATTGTTCTTACTGACATTTTTTTTTTTTCTGACATGAGTGAGTGATGAATTTTGGAAGTGTTCTTTTCTTTTTTATAATAATTGGTGCATTGTAATCATACATCTTTGTTAGGTACAAGCTGATAAAGGCATATATGCACACATTTATAATTTAACCCTTCCCCAATTCCCACCCCACTCCCTTGTCTTCCCTCCTTCTCAAGTCTAGTTTAGTAATTAACCTTGATATATTTGTGAAAGTACATCATGTGCATTAGGGTGTCCCCCCTTCCCCCCCCCGTCTTTTTTTTTTTCAAAACAATATTTTTTTAAATTGGTGCATTGTAATCATACATCTTTGCTAGGTACAAGCTGGTAAAGGCATACATGCACACATCTCTCATTTAACCCTTCCCCAATTCCCTCCCCACTCCCTCGCTCTCCCTCCTTCTCAGGTTCAGTTTCGTGATTGACTTTGCTCTGTTTGTAGAAGTGTTCTTTCTATTGGTATGGAAGCCGAGATTTCTCCTCCCCTGCTGAAAGGAAGGATTGTGTTACTGCGCTTCCTAAACCACTTCTGGACTGCAGAGTAAGTCACCTTGCTCATGGAGCACCTCCTCCTTTTCGGGAAATTATTTCATCCTTGATTCTTCTTTTTGTATAATAATGTTCTAGGAGAATTGGCCAAGACCCTTTATTTTGCCTATCTTAAAGCCAGCAAGTTTTCCCTTAATTTTGCAGAGGGAGGATTGAAGTGGATATCCTTCCGGCTTCTCAACTGGCTTCAGACTCATTTTGTGTGTGTGTTAGGGGGAGGGAGTTATGTGTGGCTTCAGGGTGTGATAAAGGACGTGGACTCATTATCTCTGAGACCTTTTCCTCTGCTCTCTTTCCCCCTTTTATCTGCTCGTCCATTACAGTGTCTAATCTGCTCCACTGGGGTCTTATCTACCACAGTGCAAAGTCTTGTCCTTGCTGTGTCTATTTTTTGGTTTGGAGAGTCCTGGAACCCGGACTCTGAGGCAATTTCAGCCCTGTGAGAACCCCCCACAGTCGGCTGGTGGAGGGCCCTTAGTTTTGCCTCTGTGCAGTTGGGTAAGCACAATGGAATGACACGTGTGAGGTCACAGGCCAGCACCCAGCCCGAGAGCCAGGGCAGGCCAGGCGGAAGGGGCTGGCATGGGAAGAAGCTAATGCAGTAGCATTTTGCAGAACTCTGGAGTCAGGTGACACCGGGACATTTGTGGAGACTATCTCCAATCCTGTCGCCCCTGAATGTGCGCTCTCCTCCCTGCAGATCTCCATTAGAACAAGACACACCTGGATGCTTCCTCTCTTGGGATGGCCTGCTACATTCTCTGGGGCATACGATCGCCTTTCTAATCCATGGCCTCTTCTCTTGGGATGGCCTCCTCACTTTGCTAAATAAAACCTTTAAGCCGCCGTGGTGGTGCATGCGTGTAATCCCAGCATTTGGGAGGCTGAGACCGGAGGATCTGGGTTCTCGGCCAGCCTCAGCTACCTAGTGAGGCACTCTGCAACTTAGTGAGACCCGATTTCAAAATAAAAGAATAAAAAATAGGGCTGGGTGTATAGCTCGGAGGTAGAATGTGCCTGAGTTCAATCCCCAGTACTGCAAAAAAAACCAAAACCAAAACCAAAACCAAAAAAACAAAACCTTTTATACTAATCCTAAGAAAAAGAACTAGAGAAACCTGCATGTTACAGTTAGCTGTAGAATGGCCTCCTTGAAGAACTCAAAACTTGGTGTTTGGAGTTGATGTAATTGAGTGATGCGGTTGTCATCCCAGGAGTTGATTAAACCCACTGTAAATGATTTATCTGGGTGGTGGCTGAAGAAGGTGGGGCCCTGGGGCGCAGCCTTGGGGATTGTATAGGGTCCTCCTCCCCCACTCACTCTACTCACTCCCTTGCTTAGGGCCTCCGTGATGTAAAGACCACAGCGCATGTGCGCGCCCTCTCTCTCTCTCTCTCTCTCTCTCTCTCTTCCTCTCTCTCTCTCTCTCTTGCCCCGGATGACTCCTGCCGCCATGCCCTGAGATGCTTGGTCCCCTCCCCGGCCTCAAGGAGACTGAACCCGAAGCCACGAGCAAATCCATCTTCCTTCCTCTACACGACACAGCTAAGTCTTTAGATTTTAGTTGTGGGAATGCTGATGAAAGCACTGGGGAAGGCCTGGTGAGGGAAATGCACTTTCTACCTGGAACTGTGCTACCTCCCGAAGAAGACCTGCACTCCTGTCATGCTGGATCAAAATTACTGCAAAGAATTTCCTAAAAGAGGAAAAACTCTAAGGAGCAGCCGTCACATGTCCCATATTCCACCTTTGTTTTCACGATGCCCAGCCACTGTGAAACAGAACTGCATGCCAGGCTTTTATCTAAAGTTTTATTATTCATAGCCATGTCTCTGTGAGTCTTGAATCTCCTTTGTTTTACTCAATTTCTTACTTTTTTTTTTTACTTAAAAGCCCTCATCAGTGCTTAGAAAAGTCTGCATAATAAAATACCTTTCAGATCCCAGTATTAATTAATGCAAATGAAGTGTTTGAAAAAATTCATTAATATTAAGTTAAAACATAATAGAAATTTTTTCAAAGTCCACACACTCCATCAAAAATATGAAGTATTCTCTGTCCAAAAGAGCATAAGTTATATGTATGTCATCATCACTGGGAAGTACATTGGGATGTGAGACTATAATGCACCAATAAATGTATGTATATATAAAAAAAAGAGTGTAAGTTAACCACTGAATTGAGCCCATCTGTTATTTATATAGTTTCTTTTAAGATTATGAATGTCCTTAAGAAACGGGGATGGGAAGGGATTACCAGGGCATTTCTATTCCAATAATGTGCCTTTAGCTACAAATAGATTTATCCCCCTTTTTAGTTTTTATTTATTTATTTATTTTTTCAGTACTGGGGATTGAACTCAGGGGCATTCTACCTCCGAGCTATACCTCCAGCCCTAGTTTTTATTCTTTATTTTGAAACAGGGTCTCACGAAGTTTCGGAGTGCCTCACTAGCTGAGGCTGGCCTTGAACCCGGATCCTCCGGTCTCAGCCTCCCAAATCCTGGGATTATGAGCATGCGCCACCACGCCCATCTTGTCCCCCTTTTAAATACATGAGTTTTGGGGAAAATTCCACCCTTCCCTGCCCATCTAATTGATTCTGTGCACTTCACATTGGGGTGACAGCCTCTTCTGAGTGGGTTTCTGTTATTTCCAGGTGATGATCTCTAAGGTCGGCTGCATTACCTTGCTCTAGGACCGGGTCATGTTCAGCACGTGCAGAGGACCTGGGGCTGGCACTGCTCACCCGCCTGCTCTGTAGACCTGACACGAGGCACAGAGCACGTTGGGATGGCTGCTGGTCCCACTGCAGCTGCGGATCCACATTCACGCAGGAGAAGAGTTAAGTGGTCCTGGGCCAGGCGTGCTTGGTTTCCTATCAATTGCAGGCAGTACGAGTTCACCTTTTCTGACAGTTGGGCCGCTGCCTTCCTATCACCATTATAGGCAGATTCATCGTAAAAATGACCTGAATTACAAATTTCACTTCCGTGAAGGCTGACAGATAACATATCACTTTAGCACCAATGCATTCACCAGCTCTAAAGACCCGGCATTGGAGTTAGAAGAGGTTTTTACTGAAATCAGAATTCTGTTTTTTGCCAGTGCGCTGGAGTCTCACCCTCAAAGGCCTGCCTTCAGAAAACACAGAAGGGAGTTGGGGTACCTCTTAACCAAGGGGACTTATTTTTGATGAAACCAACCAGAAGAAAATCACAGAACCATGATGATTGCATCGGTATTTCTCAGTGATCCTCCCCGCCCCCAATTTAATGCCATGTTGATGCTGTGCAGGACTCAGCTCCTAATACTGTGTGATTTATCTTCTTCCAGCATATCTGTCCTGTTATCTGACGCTCCCAATCAGGGCTGAGAACTGTTATATTACTTCTCATACTCTATCTCTAAATAATTAGAGAATGATATTTTAAACACTTTCACTGTGAAAGAAAAACTATTTTATATGCAGATGGCCCTGGTTTTGGATAATTTACCTTATCAATTTTCTTTTTCCTTTTTTTTTTTTTTTTTCCTAGTGCTGAGCAATGAGCCCAGGGGCACTCTCCCTCTAAGCTACACCCCCGTCCTTTTTATTTTGAGACAGGGTCTCACCCCTGCCTCAGCCTCCTGAGTAGCTAGGATGACAGGCCCTCGCCACCATGCCTGGCGTGCCTTACGATTGTTCAGCTTTATGATGGTGGGCAGGAAGGACGTAGGGAGGCCTTGAGCAGCCTGTTAGGCAGCTTCCTCCCCACCTGCTGCTGGTCCCAAGCGCTCTGACCCCTGGGAAAGCATCCTTTCAGGAGGAGGGTGATCCTGAACCAAGGGCCCTGCTCCCACGGGGGACTACACTGCAGCAGGAGGGCCGGAGACAGTGCTGGCCAGACTGAGGCACAGAGGGGCCTTCCCCCCAGAGTTCGGAGGACAGAGCAGGGTCCCTGAATCCTGCAGGAGATGAGGTCAGCTGGACTGCTCATGTCCTGCAGTTGTGGGGTTGAGGGACTGGGCTCTGGTCAGCTGGCTGATCCTTCCCAGAGGCTGCGCAGGGGCGGGAGGGAGGGTTGGGAGGCAGGACGGCTCTTGCCAGAGGCTGCCATCAGGTGCTATGTCTGCTGAGGGAGCAGCTGTGCCCGCCCGAGCCCCACAGAGCCCCTCTGTTTCTGCTGCACGGTGGGCTCCCTGGCTGCACTTACGGTCTTCATGGTGAGACCCCCAGAAGGAAGGAGAAAGAGCCAGGGACAGAGAACCCTGAACTGAACAGTGACAGGAGGAGCCATCTAGAATGTTCGGGGTTATTTCCTGGAAAGAGACCCATGACCCCAAACAGCCAGAGTGTTGTGAAAAGGGTGCATCCTCTTCTCATCGTGATAGTGGAGAGGCATCCAGGCGGTCCAGGTGGGCAAGCCCAACACGGGGACATCGTTTCTTGTTTCTTTGAACATATTTGGCGGAAGACACGTGTACTCATACTGCTTAGACACCATTTAGATTCATAGAGGCCTTAACTTTTATGTCAGAAGTGAGTCTATTTTCCTTCATTCATGCCTTTTATGATTGTGAGATAAAAGACTACCCAAGGGAATTCGGTCCCAGGCTTAAAATCGCAGTCCAGCGCGTGCTTCTCAGACTGGAGTGGACATTTTTGCATCAATGGGAATCACGGCAGGCCAGGGTGGGGCGGGGGCTCTGCATTTCCACCAGGTCCTAAGCGAGGTCTTGTTGCTGGCTCAGAGACCGCACCTTCATAGCAGTTGGTAAGCTAGAGGAAGAAGTCAGACTTAAAATACTGCTAGAAACATTTATTATTTATCTCAGAGGGACACGGGCCGCAGAGCCCGTGTGTGCGGTGTTTGTGAAGTGGTCTGTACACTCCCACTCTCCACCTTCTCCCATGCCACGAAAACTCACGCTCTGGGTTCCCCTTGTTTTATTAACTTGCTTTAGTCTGCCATGGGGGCAGAACCTCACACCTGCAGGTTCTCCAAGGATGCAAGTTAAAGGTGAACGCACGCCTGCAGGCTCCTGCAACGCAGTAAGTGCGAACAGAGTGCGATTTCTGCACCAATGCTCATTACACGCATACTCCTCTTAGGGTACTTCAAGTGCCATCATAAGCCATTCTGTACCATCCGTTCCTCATCATGGCTGCTCATTGTCACTTAGATTTATGTCTCCTGACGGGACAGCCCCTGAAGCAGGACTTACTCTGACCCTAGCTGCCTGCGTAGCTTCTGCTGGGGGTCACTTCTGCCACCGTTGCCTTCCCAAGTATCAGGACACAGGTTTTTCTATCCATTTATGTGATCTTTGCAAAATGATGTGTATATTCCTGCTGAAATTATTACTTCCAAGGCAAGATTTTCATCGCTTGACCAAGTTGAGGCAGTCCACCTGTCGGGAGAACCTTATCCCAGTTCTGTGTTAAGGACACCTTCCTCTCATGACTCAGTGACTCCCTCCACCCCCTCCCTGCCACTGCAAGCCGGTGACAGCCAGGCTGTAAGAGCTCTGTCCTCAAACACTAGGACATTGAGTGGATTTACAGGTGTCTCTCATACTTCACTGCTGTCTGACTCTACTTCCACAGAACTACGCCCTGTTTCTGTGCATGCTTGATGGAAATGCAGAGAAAGGCAAAGTGCAGAGAGGGTGAATGAGTTGTCAAGTCCTGTATCGAACAAGTTCTGCAGCCAGAAGTCCTCACTCTGAGGAGTGCCCCTTTCTCCACTACGCCACAGTGTTCCGTTCCTTTGCCCCCAGAAGACATACTCTGCTTGGCTTCCAAGCCAGTGAGCCTCTTTGCTCAGTCTCCGTGTTTATGTAGAGACGCCAAAGCTCTTCAGAAATACTTGAAGTTTAAGCCGGACATGGTGGCGCATGCTTGTAATCCCAGTACTTGGGAGGCTGAGACAGGAGGATCCGGGTTTGAGGCTACTTAGTGAGGCCTTCCACCACTTAGTGAGACTCTGTTTCAAAAATAAAGAATAAAAAATAGGGCTGGGGTTATAGCTCGGAGGTAGAATGCCCCTGGGTTCAATCCCCAGTACCGCAAAAAAAAAAAAAAAAAAGAAATACTTGAAGTTTAAGTTCAACGTTGGTTCGGAGACCCGCTCCAGTGAGGGCACTTTCCTCTCCATTTTTTCATGTGTTTGCAGACCTTGGGAGGTAATTCATTTATCCTATTAGTCATGAGACCCTATCCATAAAAGCAAGCTCCAACTACCCCCCCAGAAGCGGCCTGGAGTAATCATACTCAGCTACTCTGGGTTTCCATGGTGACATCCCCACAATCTTCCCACGGCCGGTGGGTGTTTATGCCATCTATTCATCTGAAGCAAGAAGCCTTGTGAAGCAGGACGCCTGTGACCATTAAGCCGGTAATTTGGTTTCAGCCACAAGTAGTCAGTGGATTGTTCGCTCCCCACTTTGTTGTGAGAAAAGTGAGTCAGGTTTCTGATTCAGAAACCGACTGAAAAGAAGTCACCCTTAGCGACTGCGTTTACAATGGATGTGCTGTGAGATCCCTCGGATCTCATTCAACAGTGGCCAAATAATGACACTAGTAAAAGAATTCTGAGTATGTTAGAAGAGATGACTTTCTTCCTGTTGGTAGGAGGTTAAGTGGAGCTTCCTACATTCTTTTTCCAGAGTACCTTTTTTTTTTTTTTCCTGAAAGAAACCTGGGTTTTGTTAACCAGTCTGAGTCAGCAACCTATGAAGTCAGTGCTTCGTTTTCTAGAACGTTAATGCAGGTTGCCTTCAACTCCAGACCTCAGTTATTTTGTACCACAAAAGATAAAAATAGGAATAATAGTTGTATTAGAGGCAAACCTCTTAAACGTTGACTGTTGTAAATGGTGGATAATCCACTGTTGTGATTGAGAACATTCACTAAGTATTTAAATGTTCATCTTACTATTATTCTGGGTTCCACAGAAAGAAAAGTAAAGATGACACCTTAATCTTAAGATGCTACAGTCTTTACTGGTCATGTGAAATACAGAAAGCCTTGGTAGATATCAAAAAGGTACTCATCAATACACAATGGATCGTCTGTTTCACACTTACCACGTAAATGTTTTCCATTGGATCAGTTGCCTTATATTTAGATTCTACTTAGTTCGCAACAAAATTCCAAATATTTATAGGGGAAAAATATTAAATTACAGAGACTGAACTCAAGATGCTGTACCATGGAGCCACATTCCCAGCCCTTTTAAAAAGTTTTCTTTTGAGACAGGGTCTCTCAAAGTTGCTTAAGTTGGCCTGTGGTCCTCCTGCCTCAGCCTCCCAAGTTTCTTGGATTATAAGCACGCACCACCATGACCGACTAGGAATTTAGTGTTGACCTTTGCTCTCAAGAGCTCTATGGTCAAGTACTGTAATGCATGCATGTTTGTATCACTGTGAATGTCACTAGGATGACATTGCACCAATAAAAAAGAAAAGAAAAACAATCCTATGACCAACACTTTGGGATCAATTTCAGGAGATGAAGACAGTTTTAAGAGCACAGCTACAATAGAAAGAGGAGAGTTCCCAGATCCCCAGGTAGAGATGAGGGAGCAGGTGGTGAAAGAAGATCATGAATTCTTGAAGTGATCAACAACTTGGAGACTGATTCCCTGGTTACCTTTTTGTTTTACAGATGCACACATCCCTTACTGGGATTTTGGAACTTTGTGGTCAAATCCTTCAAGAAAATTGTTTTCAAGTTAGATTTAAAACAATTTGATTTGTTGAGACAATGTATAAATAAAATCATAAGCAATGTGTAAATTCAGGAAGTAAAGATCCACGGCTTTCAGGATATCCAATGAATGAATAAAATAATTTGCATGCTTTCTGTGGAATGAGTAAGAAAGGCTGAGGGAAGACCAGGTGTCAGTGAAGCTCTGGCTCTGTATTTCAGTTAGGATTTTTTTTTCTATTCTGTAAAAAGGTCATTGGGTTTTGATGGTGATAACGCTGAACGTACAGGTCACTGTGGTTACGATGGGCATTTTTACAATGTTAAATCTTTCCATCCATGAAGATGTCTTTCTAAAACTGGAGGCATCACACCTCTGATTTCAAAATTGGTTACGGTGCTATAGTAGTTGAAAAAGTATGGCCATGGTACAAAGAGAGGCACAGGGATCCATGGAATAGAAAAGAGTCCAGAAATAAACCTCAGCTTAAACAGTCATTTGATCTTCAACAAGATGCCAAGAAAACCCAATGACAAAAGGATAGTTTCTTCAGTGAATGGTGTTAGGAGAACTGGATGTTTTCCAGGGAAAGAATGACTGTACACTCCTTACACCCCAGGCAAAAATAAGTTAGAAATATATTAAAGACTTTAATGTCAGACCTGCAAATGTAAAACTCCTAGAAGAAAATATGCAGGGAAATCTTCTGACATTGATCTTGATACTGATTTCTTGGATGTTATACCAGAAGCTTAGAACAAAGGCTAAAACATGCAAGTTTATGCTACTACCTGGTCCCACCTGGAACCCCCTAAACATGCTACTACCTGGTCCCACCCGGAACCCCCTAAACAAACTAAAAGTTTCTGTGCAGCAAAGGAAACAACCATCAACAGAAACCATAGGTCACTCCTCCATTTTTTTGATTGGCCATCTACAGATTGGGAGAACATATTTGTAAACCATATATCTGATAAGGGGGCTCATATCCAAAATATATACAAGAAAATCCTACAACTCAATATTTAAAAAAAACAACTAATAATGATTAAAAATAAGGCAAAGGATTAGAATCATTATTTTCCTAAGGAAGATTTACAAATGGCCAACAGAAATATGAAAAGATGCTTAATATCACTAATTTTTAGGAAAATGCAAAAGAAAACTGTAATGAGATACTACCTCATACCTGTTAGAATGGCTACAATAAAAGTAAGTATTGGTGAGAATGTGGAGAAACTGAATCCCTTGTACACTGTGGGTAGAATGTAAATTATTTCAGTCATTTTAGAAAACAGTATGGAGGCTCCTCAGTAAATTAAAAATATAAATACCAGATGTCTCAACAGTCCTAGTCATGGGTGTATGTTAAAAATAATTGAAATCAAGATCTTAAAAGGTTATCTGCATCCCCATATTTATCAAAGGACAATTAATAATAGACAAACAACCAGGATGTCAATCAACCGATGAATAAAGACAATGTATACACTCACAATAAGAAGAAATTAAAGCCAGGCGTGGTGGCACATGCCTGTGATTCCAGTTATTGGGAGACAGAGACAGGAGGATCACAGGTTCAAGGACAGCCTTAGCAAGTAGCGAGACTCTCATCAACCTAGTAAGATCCTGTTTAAATATATATATATGTATATATATGTATATGTATATATATATATATATATATACATACACAAAAATAGGGCTGGAGGTGTAGCTTGGAGCTATAATGCACTGGGCCAAATTCCCAGTAACAAGAAAAAGAAGGAGAGGGAGGAGGAGGAGGAGAAAGAGGAGGAGGAGAAGAAAGAAGGAGGAAATATTTGGGTAAAGTAGCTTGTTGGAAAAAGAGCTCTCATTAATCAGTGGCAGGAATCGGTTGCTGGACAAAAGAAAAGGGCTGGGGAAAACTAACATATTGATGTTACTATTGTTCAATTTATGTGCAAAATGAGGAGAATTTGATCATGAGTATCAACATGGTTTCCAGTAATTTTGTATTCCAAAGCTTAGAAGGTATAGTGCCACAGCTCCTTAATAGCTGGATCTTGAGCAAGGCTCAGTCCGCTGGAGTCCTGCAAGGCAGACGATTCCAAAAGAAGGAATGCGTGGCATATCCCACTTTGCATTATTATATCCTGGAAATTTTGGGTACTTTGGATTTTGCTTTATATTAATTATAAAAGAAAACTTCTTAGAAACATGTGGCCTGACAGATACTGATCTCTTAGCTCAAAATAAGCAGTGCCTGGAGACAACCCAATGCATTAACCTTTTACAAGCATTAGTTTAGAAACAGGCTTTGCTAGTTTATCTAAATAGCTACTACCTGGTTCCACCTGGAACCCTCTAACTACCTGAGATAAGATAGAACACTGTTTAATGGGGCTAAACAAAATTGTAAAGATTTTAACTAATGGAAAAGAATTTTTATATATGTGTTGTGACCTTAACTGGTTGAGGATAACCTTTGGAAAAACAAGCGTGTAAAAATTCCTGTTCTATATGCCTCATTGTAAAAAAATAGTATAAAACTGCAACGGACAAACAATAAAACAGATGTGCTTCTTCACTGCACTTGGTGTGAGTGTATTCTTGAGACCTCATCTCATTCCCCACCTGTTGAGGGACCCCCGACCCCACTGCCTCGAGGGCTGCACCCTGGCAGTATGTCCTGTAACCTTAATGTCAGAACATGTTGTAGGGCAAGATTAAGTTGATTTGTGAATACTGTACCTTTCTCCTTAAATAAAAAAACCACACCCTCTGAGATTAGGTGATATGCTGCGGCAACCACTCTCAAACTTTCTGGTTTCAGAATCCCTTGAACTTTTCCAAATTATTGAGCATCTCAAAGTAATTTACATTCCATCCATTGTGTACAAGGGTTTTAATTTCTCCACAATCTTACCAATCCTTACCTTTTAAAAAAAATAATAGCCATTCTAGCAGGTATATTAGAATTTTGCTTATAGCTTACTGTTTTTTCAGAGAAGAAAGGATTAAATAAGATATATATATATATATATATATATTTACTCTGAAAAGAACAAAAATGTTCCCATTTGTAAATAAAATGAAACTTTGAACCAATTCTAAGATGACCTTAGAAAAAAAAAATTTTTTCACAAAGTGAAATGTCTGCATCTAACCTGTATTTCTTTTTTACTTCTTAAGTATTGTGGCATATTGAAATTTAACAGGTATTTTAAATATGCTTCAGAGAATGAAAATCATAATGTGCTTGTTACTACTGATTTAAACTTCCACATATATCAGTGACAGAAACGCCCTAAATTGACATGTCTAAGTGCTTTGAAGCAAGCTATCTTAGGAAGAAATGCTTTCAATTTGATGACCCCAATAGGGAAATCATCTATACTTCCAATTGTGTTACCATGGAAGCCAATTGTATTTGAGAGCTTCCCCTTGGAATGCAATTCTTTTTCCTTTATAGAAGCAATGTGGCTTCCTCCACTGAGCTGACCCTGCCATAAAAATAAAACATCTTTGAGCACTTCTCACTAAGGAAGTGAGTCTGGTTTCTAGGCATGACCTGTTGCCATAGAGCCCAGGCTGAGAATGTGTTTTTAAGTTACATCTTCTTCTTCAATTAACACCGTGTTCACATGTGACATCTGTTCCCAGGACCACTTTGCTAGGGATGAGAATCTCTGACACTTAAATACTGCATTTATGTTTTTCCTCCCTCTTCTCAATTTGGGACTCCTTGTTGACTAAAAACCACTAATCTGACCACGTTATTAAGGTGTTTCTGTGTACAAAATCATGCCTTTTATATTGCAAGTCCTACATAGTTGAGTTTGTAAAATTTTACCATTTGATGACAAATTCTTTTATTTTTGTGTGGTTTTACAATTTACTTTAATTTTTAATTGACACAATAATTGCACTTATTTATGAGATATACTGTGGCATTTTGATAGAGGTATATATTGTGTAGTGTTCAAATCAGGATAGACATATCTACTCCCTCAAGCATTTATTATTTCTTTGGTGCGAAAATATTCAAATCTTTTTTCTTTTAGCTTTTTTCAAGTATGTACTACATCTTCACTCCCCGTATATCTTCCCTCTGTAAAGCGGTACACCGGATTTTCCTGCTTCTACCTGTGACTAAGCACCACATTAACCAAGCTTTCAACAGTCCTCTGGCCATCTGTTCCTCTGCCAGCCCCCCTCCTACTCACAACTGCTAGGAGAGTAACACCTTTAGACTCCAAAGATAAGTGCGATCAGGCAATGTTTGTCTTATTTCACTGATTGTAATGTCTTCTAAGTTCATGCATATTGTGGCCAGTAACAGGACTTCATCTTTTTAATGGCCAAATGGTGTTCCATTGTGCGTGGACAATTTCTTTGTCCATTCTTCAGGTGATGAATGCTTAGGTTGTTTCCATCTGTTAGCTCTTGTGGGTAGTGCTACATTAAACCACTAAACATGGGCGTGCAGATGTCCCTTCAATATACGGATTTCCCTTGGACACATACCCAGTGGTGGGGTTGCTAGATCATGTGGTAGCTCCTCTTTTAATTTTTTTTTTTTTTTTTTTTTTTTTTTTTTTTTTTTTTTTTTTTTTTTTTTTTTTTTTTTTTTTTTTTTTTTTTTTTTTTTTTTTTTTTTTTTTTTTTTTTTTTTTTTTTTTTTTTGCGGCACTGGGGATTGAACTCAGGGGCATTCTACCTCCGAGCTATACCCCCAGCCCTATTTTTTTTTTTTATTCTTTATTTTGAAACTGAGTCTCACTAAGTTGCGGAGTGCCTCACTAGGTAGCTGAAGCTGGCCGCGAACCCGGATTCTCCGGTCTCAGCCTCCCGAATGCTGGGATTACAAGCGTGCGCCACCACGCCCGGCTCCTCTTTTAATTTTTAAAGGAGCCTCTGCACCATTTTCCATAATGGATGCGCTGATTTACTTTCTCACCAGCAGTGTGTAAGTGTTTCCTTTTCTCCATGTCCTTAACAGTACTTGTTATTTTTTGTCTTTTTTTGATAACAGCCATTCTAACTGGAGTGAAGCTATATCTCACTGTGGTTTGATTTGCATTTACCTGGGATTACTCATGTTCAGCATTTTTTTGTATACCTGTTGGCCATTTGTATTTTTTTTTTAACAAGGTCTACTGTTCATTTAATTGGATTATCCCTGGTGTGTTTTGTTTTACTAGGTTTAGTTGTTTGAGTTCTTTATATATTGTGGATATCCCTTATCAGAGGAATAATTTGTAAATATTTCCCCATTCTCTAGGTTGTCTATTCATTCTGTTGATTGTTTCCTCTGATGTGTCTGAGCTTTTCTGCTTTTGTCTATGTTTTGCTTTTGTCTCCTGTACTTTGGGGGTCTTATCCAAAAGTGTCTTGCTCATCCTGATGTCCTGACTTCCCCTATGTTTTCTTCTAGTATTTTCAGAAATTTCAGATCTTAAGTTTAGGTCCTTAGTCCAGTTGGAGGTAATTTTCAGTGAGAGATAGGCATCTAATTTCATTCTTCTGCATGTGAACGTTCAATTTTCCTGGCACTGTTTGTTGTTGACTATCCTGTTCTCGGTGTGTATTCTCTCCACCATTGTCAAATATCAGTTGGCTGTGGTTGTGTGGTTGTATTTCTAGACTATTTTTCTCATTTGTTCATGCATTTTTAAGCTAATATCACCCTGTTTTAGTAACAATAGCTTTTTTTAAAAAAAAAATCCTACTCTAGATTGAACGTAGGGACATTCTATCTCTGAGCTACACAAACAGCCCTATTTTATCTTTTTATTTTGAAATGGAATCTCACTAAGTTATTGAGAGTCTCACTACTTTGCTGAGGTTAACCTTAAACCTGCAATTCTTCTGTCCCAGCCTTCCAAGTACTATGATTACAGACATGCATCACCATGCCCAGCTAGTTATTATAGCTTTGTAGTATGTTTTGAAATCAGGTGATGTTATGACTCCTATTTTGTTCTTTTAGCTCAAAATTGCTTTGGCTATTCAGGCTTTTTTGTGTGTATGTGTGTGGTACTGGGGATTGAACTCAGGGGCATTCTACCTCCAAGCTATACCCCCAGCCCTATTTTTTATTCTTTTTATTTTGAAACCGAGTCTCACTAAGTTCCGGAGTGCCTCACTAGGTAGCTGAGGCTGGCCGAGAACCCGGATCCTCTGGTCTCAGCCTCCCGAATGCTGGGATTACAAGCATGCGCCACCACACCCGGCTCAACGCTTGTTTGTTTTTGTTTTATGGCTTCATATACATTTTCAGGTTTTTTTAGTTCTTTGAAGGATGCATTGGTATTTGATAGAGACTGAATTGAATCTGTGGATCACTTTGGATCACATGAACATTTTAACAATACTAATTCTTCTAATTCATGAACATGGATGTCTTTCCATTGTTTCTGTTTTTTAATCAGTTTTTTCATCATTATTTTATAGTTTTCCTTGTACAGATCTTTCACAATTTTGGTTAAATTTACTCCTAGGTGTTTCATTTTTTTTTTTTTTGTAGTTATTGTAAATGAGATTACTTTCTTGGTTTCTCTTGCAGATAATTTTCTCTCGGTGTATAGAAATGGTATAATTTCAGCTTTGCTTATTCAGTATGTTAGTTTTAGGTTTGTCATATATAGCCTTTATTATGTTGAGATATCTTTATTCTATAAATGATCTGTTTGCAGCATTTATTATGAAGGGATGCTGAATTTTACTAAATATCTTTCAGCATGTTTTGATACGATCTTATGATTTTGTCTCTCATATATTGATGACATGTTTATTATTTTGCATTCTATATATCATGTATATTGTTTTGCATATGTTGAATCATTCTTGTAGCCCTGGGATGAATCCTACTTGATCATTCTGAGTAATATTTCTGATGTGTTGTCAGATTAGTTTGCTAGTGTTTGTTGAGGACTTCTGCATCTATGGTCATCAAGGATACTGGCTGATAGTTTTCTTATGGGAAGAATTCCCTTCTCTTTGTTTGTTTGAATAATTTGAAAATACATGGTCTTTGTTTTTCTGTAAACATTTGGTAGAATTCAGCAATGGAGGCTTCTGGTCCTGGGTTTTTCTTTCACAGGAGAATTTTAATTACTGGCTCAATCTGATTACTCATTGTGGAGGGCAGAGCCCATGAGAAGGAGGCAGAGGGAAAAGCAGGCAGGAGCTGCCCATAAACACAGCTGGGTCCTCTCCATGCTCAGAAATTCAGAAGGGCTTGAGCATGAGTGTCCCACAATTGGATTCACCTGTGGGAAGGTCATTTTTGGCAACAGTGTTTCAGAAAATGTTTAGAGTAAATTGAGAATGGAATTGGGTCATTTGTTTTAAATCCGTTTTACCTGCCTGGAGAGAAAGAAGCAGATTTGAGATGTTGGAAGTAGATGAAATAACACTCCAAAAGAAAATGACATTTCAGCTAACTCCAATTTGCAGCAGATTATTTTCTCTATCAGGGCTTTGTGGAGCAAGTTCTGGTTTTGAGAAATGACAGAGTGGTAATGCTTGATTGATTGTCCTGTCTCCTCTTTTCAATTACAACATAACTGACTTCAACTGATAAGTCTTCATCAATCTTGGAGTGTTGAAACTGAAGTCTCTGGACAGGTAAATTTAAACCTGATTCAATTTTATTTTGCAACTTGAAGAAAATTAGATTTGAGCAAAATAGCAAGAGGCTATTATATCCTTTTCCTGCCCATCCATTAATAATGTATTAATTTACCATAGTGTCCAGATAAAAGCAAAGCATGCACACAAGGAGTGAAAAGCTTTTCTTTAGGCTTCAATCTTGATATAAATTTGAACTTCAACATCAAATTTTGGGGAGCTACATCTGTGTCCAGATTGCTTTTCTGCAGGAGTCCTACAGCAGAGATTCTAGAAGCACCTAATCTGGATGGCCCACCATCCCAATCACCCTGCATGAGTCGTGGGCATTACTTTTGTTCTATAACTGAGGGAAAACCTAAATAAACTCTATACCTTCACTTGCCGTTAGAAGAAGAGGATTGGGGGAAGGAACTGGGGAGGGGAAACATGGGAATTGAAGAAGGGGACAGCTCTAATAAGGTTATGTCCATACGAGAAGGTTTCACTACGCATCTCATTTGATAGCACGTATAGGGAGGGAGGAAGTGGAGCTAGTGTGGTGTTTGTGTTGGAGTTATAAGAAGGGAAACACAAAGCCCGGCATGGTGGCGCATGCTGGTAATCCCAGTACTTGGGAGACTGAGACTGGAAGATCCGGATTCACGGCCAGCCTCAGCTACTTAGTGAGGCCCTTCGCAACTTTGTGAGACCCTGTTTCAAACTAAAGAATAAAAAAATAGGTCTGGGGGTGTAGCTCGGAAGTAGAATGCCCCTGGGTTCAATTCCCAGTGCTGCAACATATAAATAAATAAATAAATAAAATTAAAAAATAGAGAAGGGAAATGCATCCAGGGATATGTGCACGTATGTTTGTGTCACGTTGACTCTCACTATGAGGTATGGTCACACTGCACTAATAAAAGTATAAACAAATCATAAATTGTGGAGCTTGTGCAGCTGGGCAATAGAGTATTGGTCTCCCACCAGCTTTGCTGTAGATCTTGCCTTGATGATAATGGGGGGTCTAGGTTACTTCTTCGGAGCTTGCAGACCACTTTGGCTGGGGGCATTGGGCCGGCACACATCTAATAGGGGACTGGAGCAAGACAAAAAGGCCTGTATCTCCACCTCTGCATCTCATGTGTCTCCTTCGCTGCCTTAGGCTTTGGTCAGAGTTCTGCTCAGGTCTGTATATAGCCACGTTGCCATTTGAGAAATATTTTGTCTGGAACTATGATGCAGGGTTGAGTCTCTTTTCTCCCCTCTCGAGGCTGAAGACACCAAGACAATCCCCCTTCCCGGCCTCTGGAGTGGTGCTTGGACACCTCCAATCACTGACTTTTTCCTGCCTTTGGCCCCCTGCTCCTCCTTTCTCTCCCTTTGGAGTCCTTTCCACATCTGAGTCCCCCACGCTGGAGTTGTGAGGGAGGCAGCCCCTGCATCTTCCTTGACTTGCTAGTTTCCACAGTAAAGGTTTCCTTGCTGCGACAAGGTGCTCTTGAGTTGGCCATTCTCGGTGATGAGTAACCCAACTTGGTTGGCAACAGGGCAACTTCAGCCGACTCCTGGGACGGGTTCGGAAGTCTGAAGAGTTACCCTGGATCCCCAGTTAATTCTCATGCAAATCAGAACCCCAGAATGAACACTTTTCTTTCCCTGCCGTCTCATTTCTCACCATCACATATTCCTTCAGTTAATTGAGGCCTGGTAGGGTGAGACAGACTCTCATGAATCTTGCAATTTTTAATGAAATTGGTTCAAGTCTTTTTTTTCAAGTGTTTATTGTAACAATAATGCTTTCTTTTTTCTTTATCTGTGGGACAAAGAAAAGTTACTGATAATCATGAGCTTATTGAATTCCATGTATTTTAATTAAGGTTTATTAATTTATGGGCCTTTAATCAAACCTAATCTATAACTAAGCTGTACTAAGACTCTGAGTCAGAAGTCTGGTTCAATTCCTGGCTCCACTGAACTCCCACTGAGTTTTGAGAAAAGGGCGTTCCAGGCCTCTCCTCCCTCAGTCATCTGCAAGATAGAATAATGCTACTCACCTGCTAGCTTCCAGAACACGTTAAAGCACATGAGATAGTATTTGCAGTAAAACAAGCTGTGCTTCAGATGAAGTGATGGCTAAGAAGATAACTAGTTTTTATTGGTGCATTGTAATCACGCGTCTTGATGAAGTTCAGAGGCACACCGGCACACGGCACTGGGTGAGCCCTCCCCCGTCCCCACCCTGCCCCCTCTCCCTCCCCTCCTTCCTGTGCTTGGCACAGTGATTGGCTTTGATAAGTGTGTGTGCACATCATGACCACTGAGGCATTTCCCTCTTCAAGTCTCCCCCCTCCTGCCTCCCTCCTTCACTCCACTAAGGTTTCTTCTCCTTTGTCTGCATGCACAATTCCTAATTGCCAAACTATGGAACCAGCCAGCCGAGTTGTCTTTCAACAAATGAATGGATTACAAAATTATGGAATATACAAACAATGGAATTCTACTCAGCCATAAAAAAAAAAGAACAAAATTTTCAATTTCAGGGAAATGGATGGAATTGGAAGATATTAGGCTATGTGAGATTAGTCAGTCACAAAAAGTAAAAGGTCAGATGTTTTCTAAGGAGAAATTAGGACACGGGAGGGACTCTGGAAAAAGGAGAAGATAACTTTTCTCCTCACCCTGGGACTTGGAGCTGGATGGTGTGGTCTTGAGGTCCTGCACATTTCAGAAACTTGGAACAATTCCTGCAAGTACCCTGCCCTTGTGCGTCTGTCTGTACCAGGCTGGGGACAGGTCAAGGGTGAAAACTGACATTGCCCTTCTACCTGGGATCCTGACGTTCTGCCACTTTCTGGACAACCTTTATCTCCTCTGTGAACCTCGCTATGTGAAAATAATGTAGCAGAATCACATGGAGATAAACAACCCTTAGTCAATGAAGCAGCGTAATTGGCTTTATTTATCCGATTTTTCCTTTGACATTTCTCAACATTTCTGATGCTGAAAATTAATAAGCTGCAGGAGGTTTCTGGCCTAGTCACGTCATTTTTCAAAGTAAAAGTGGATGATCTCCCTTTAGGAGAGCCGGAGATGACGCACATCTTGTCACCACCCTGTCTGACCTCTCAGCAACTGGGGATCTGATGACATAGAAAACCTGTGACGTCTGTGTTCTAGAAAATCCCTGTGAACGTTTCCTTCCTATGCTCCAGCTCCAGAGGAGCTTCTGGAGAATTCTGGCAAGGATCTGAAACACGCAGCACCCCAGGAAGCATGACACCCTCGAGCCTACCCACATCTGCCCAAAGTTAGTCTCCATGCGTTCTATTCTAAAAAATGCCCGAGAGAGTACATTTTAAGAATTCTCACCATACACAAAAAGAAGTATATGAAGTAAAGCATATGTTAATTAATTCAATCTAGCCATTCTATAATATGTAGGTGTATTTTAAAACATGCTGTGCATGAGAAGTACATGACTTTTGTAAAATAAATATTAAAAAGTCATATCAAAAGGACACAAAAGCCAAACTGAACCCACAGCAGAGACTACTTAAGTATCAAAAAGACAAAGTAACAAACAAAAAACACCAACAACAAAATAGTTAAATGGATTGACCACAGGAGGAGTAGAAAAACCTCATAAATGCCTCCTATTGAAATAAAAAAAAGTAACTCATTGGTCATTGTTGAAGACTGCTAGAGCACCGCATCACTCAGAAAATTGTGTATATATATCAGAAAAGAAGAGATTCATCCTTGTCCTCCTGTTTATATAGAGGATCCAAATAGTTGAGAGAGAGATATTCTTTATAACCTACCTCTAATTAATGGCGGCAGAAGCATGGATCAGAAGACCACCACTTTCCAGACCATCGTAGGACGATGGACCTGAGTAAGGGCTGGCAGGGGAGGCTGAATCCATTCGTCAGTACCGACACAGGACTTTACACTGGGCGCCAAGTCATCAGTCTTAACCTGTGAGCTCCAGAGGGGAGGAACAGAAAGTGAGCCCCAGCACCAGGAACACCAGGAGACGGAGCACCATGGCGCAGGATGCAAAGAAACGCATTCAGCCCCTCTGTCTACTTCCTCCAGCAAATAAGTGGCTAGGGATAACCTGGGGGAAGGACCTGCAGAGGTCAACAGAGAGGCGCCGGCCGCATCAGTGGAAGGCGACATGTAGACCATGTTTGGACTTTGGTAAGAACCAAACGACTACACAGAAGCATTTGTGAGACAAACAGGGATGTTTAAGCACCAAGTTGTACTTGATGATGGTAAGGAATTATTCATCACTTGAACATTGGTGATGTTTCATGGTTAGGTTTAAAAATGTATGTTTTGTAGACACACGCTACAATATTTATGGAATATCTCATAAAATATTTATGAAATCATGATTTGTCTAATGTGAGGCTGGGTGTTAGGGGTTCATCATTGTGTTTTCATTGCTATTTACAAACAAAAAAATCACTGTGGAAACTATTTTAAAAGCTGCTACCCTTAGTCTTTCCACCTGTGATGTGCTGGGCTGCTGTTACCGCCCTCTCAGACAACCCTCTGCTTTATCAGCTGTAATCTTCCTGCTATTTATTTTGTTCTCCTTCTCCTCAGCTCCTGCTCTGCTGTTGAGATGGGGACCTTTTTCAGGCCACTCTATTTCCATCTTGAGTTCTAAAGGCAGAGGTGGCCCAGCACTGCCTACCAAACACCTCCCTAGCCTTCGGTTTTGTAGTTTTGTTATTTCCCATGTGTATTATATTACCAAAGGTGTCATAACAAATTTCCACACATACAATGGCTTACAACCGCACAAATGTGTCCCCTTGCCATTCTAGAGGGCAGAGTCTAAAAATCCCGCTGGCAGGGCCAGGAGACTCCGAAGACTTTGGGAGTCCTTCCTCCTCCTTCCAGCATCCCTGGCCCCACCAGTCTGATCTCTGTCTGCACCCTCCCACGACCCCATGTGTCTCCTCCTCCACAGGGACACCGATCATGCCTTTAGGGCCATCCTGTGTCTAGGATGATTTCGCCTTGAAGTCCTTAACCAATGACACCTGTGTGGATGCTATGACTAAATACGGTCACATTCTGAGGCTCCAGGTGGAAGTAAGCTTTGTAAAACACTATTCAATCCTGACAACCTGGCACAGCGTCCTCTTTCTTCATTCCATGCTTGTGCGTTTCCTGCAGTGATGCTTGTCAATTCTTTGTGGTTTATTTCTGAGTCTCTGAAGATGAATCAGTGAGCTGCCCCAGAGTGGACGATACCCTCTTCACCCTAGTAAAAAATTAAAATATAGATTGAGTAGTGATTTCCCTGCACATTTCCCCTGGATCAGAAGATGCTACCAAGCTACATTGTGTTGCCCGGGGTCGCATGCAAAAGGGGCCCCTGGCTCACAGGGTGGCACCCCTGACATGAGAAGCAGCACAGGCACCAACTCTTTGGACATATAATACAGACCACTGCGGCCTCAGCAAATGCCTCGTGTGAAGTTTATGACATTGAGCACATGCTTCTTAAAACTATATTAGATCACCAGCATATGATTACCACAAGATCAGGTTTGCAGAAAGAAACAAGAAACTCTTCGGGCATTGGCAAAAATATTTTCCTTAGATACTTATCTAGTATATTTGTCTGATTTTTAAGTTATATTAAATTGAGAGGCAAAGCTGGACATAGTGGTGCATACCTGTAATCCCAGTGGTTGGGCCAGGAGGATCATAGGTTCGAGGCCAGCCTCAGTAACTTAGTGAGACCTTGTTTCAAAATACAATCAATCAGTCATCAATCAATAGAACTGGGAGTGTAGCTCAGAAGTAAGATGCCCTTGGGTTCAAACCCCAGTACTCAAAACAAAACAAAAATAAAATTGAGGGCCAGAGAACAGTAGCAACTTAGAACAATTCTACAGGAGATGGGTGTTACAAAATAATGCAGCAAATCCACAGACCTACAAGAATGAGAAGTTCTGCGAACAATATGTAAAAAAAAGTTCAGTCTTAGCATCAGACCTTGTTATGTCAAGCAACTAAACATGGCATTGAAATTTCAATTTGCGTTATGCACTGAACAATGCAAACTGATGAGCTTTGTCATTACCGTTTTGTGTGGTTTCTGAGAGCCTGCCACAGGGAAATCACGGCAGAATGAAAAGGGTGCGGGAGGAGGTGCAGAATTCACGACACTGAGCAACAATGGCGCTTAACGAAGTAGTAATAATTTACGCATTTATTGTAGGTTACCTGAGGCTGTTTTGCCTTAGCCGTCTCTAGATTATTGAGTTCCAGGAAAGATACAAGGACACACTCAGAAGAGAAGACGCCATCACCTAGGCCTCAATATATGTGTGTGTGTGTGTGTGTGTGTGTGTGTGTATACACACGTATGTATATATGTATATGTATATATGTATATATACATATATATGCAAAAATTTTTCAATTTCACAAATTGTTTTGTAACTAATATACTTCCAACGCAAATCCTCTTTATCACTTGAAAGAAGAAAATAAACATTTTGCCCCAAAGCATGCATTATTCCAAAGGGGAACCAAAGGTTAGAAACTTCCTTATACTAATGTAAAGTTATTTTTGGTGAGCTTGTGAGAGAAACAAGCATGGGTATTCTGTTAATTTATCATTTCCCCTTTATCATAAAAAGTTCTCACAAAGTTTATTTTGCTTCTCATTTCATATATACATATACATTTCATATATACATATGTATGTATATACATATACATGTATATGTATACATTTCATATATATACATGTATATGTATATATGAAATGAGAAGCAAAATAAACTATATATATATATATATATTTTTTTCATCACTCAGAAATAGGTGACATGCAAGAGGGAGGTGAGCATGGGCAGTGACCTTCTCTGATCCGACTTGGTGCAGCCCAGAGGTTTGTGATTCTGGAGCTAACCCTGACTCCATGGTGCTGTGATGAGGGATACCCAGTCAGGCAGGTATTCACAAAACTCCTGGATTCCTTCACAGAGTATCAACCTAATTAATGCCAGTTTAGTGGGAAAGATCCGCTAATGATGTGTTTTACATTTTGCTATGGTTACCAAGAATTTTATATGCCTACTCAACCAAGATTTACGTTGAATAGTTGTAGTCTCCTCTTGAGTATTGAAAGGTCTTTGGACTGCTTAAATTCATCATGCTCCTTCTGATTTATAATTCTGTACAGAATTTTAGGTCTACTTTATTTTCCGACCTCCAGTTTTAAAGTCAGTGTGAGTAGAGATTTATTCCTATGCTTACCAATTGATTTTCTTAAATTCCTTCTTGTAACCGAGAGCTTGCCTGGAGAATATTTTAATTTTTTTCCTAAAGTATATGTTTTAGAAGTTCCTTTTTAAGAAGGATCTGTTGAGGAACGCTTAGAATTTTATTATTGGAAAATATCTTTTGGGCCTCAGCCATGTTCAAGTTTTGCCCATCCATTATATTTACTGATAGGATCAATAACCAGCCTCCTAGCTGTCTCTGCCCTCATGACCCCAGATTCCAGCCTGGACTCCTTCCTCTCAAGCCTCGGCTCCGACTCCCATCTCCAGCTGACCCGTCCTCCGCTCTTGGACTCTTGCCTCCCTGTCCAGGGCACACCTCCAGGAAGTGGCTGGGGTCCTCCATTGGCGGTTGTGTGCTTTGAGAGGTGGCTGAAAAGTGATGATGATTTTCTGCCTCAGCACAGAGGAGATTAACCTGACAGGAGCACAACACATCCCAGCCCCACAGAAGCAGGAGGAGGGCTACCATCATAGCAGCCAAAGGGTGTGCAAGCTCTGGGCAAGCCCCTGACCTGCTCCTCCTAGCAGGATTTGCACACAAGGGGAGGATGAGTTACTTAACATTTTCAGAGATTTTTCCCCTTTTCAAAGTAGTCAGGAAGCAACCTAGGAGCAAAACCTAGGAGCAAAAGCAAGGTGGAGTGCTGGCCCCAATGTTGAAACTACTGCATGGGAGGAAGAATCCTGGGCTGAAGACCATGGGGACGGAATGTGGGTGAGGCACCAGACAGACTGCGACAGCCTCGCACACCTCGCCCTGTCCTGTGTGATCTCTCTTCCTCTGCTTCTGAAGCCTGCCTGCCCCCAAGACCGCAATCTTGGTCATGGCCAAATGGATGTCACTCGCTAGTCATTGAGGTCTCTGCTGGGGACTTCCCTGCACACCCATCTGAAACAGGAGCTAAACAAAGGGCTCAGGAGTCTCTGAGCTCAACACTCTTAAAAGTAATTTGATAGTTAGTCGTTTGAGTGTAGAAATTTAAAAATCTCTGTGGGTTTAACTTTTCTCATTTCATTGCTGATGAAAGCTATTATAGAAACCAATTTTGAGGTTGAGGGAAAAGATATTCTTTGTCATTTTGTGTTTTTTATTTAAATTTTAGTTGAGTCTGGAATTGAAAAAATAAAAGATTTTGGAGAGATTCATCATAAATATGACTAGTTCACCTGAACATAAAGACCACCTTTGGCTATTGCATGATTATGGGTTGTGTTGCTGTAATTCTCCAGAGAAAAGAAATTGTGCCTCCTTCACCCTTATCATATTATTTTCCTCAAGAAAAAAAGTGGTCCATGATGGACGTATTTCCCTTCAAACTAAAAAAGAAGACATCTGTGTGAAAACCACTGACTTACCACACACACACACACACACACACACACATACACACACATGCACACACACAGAGTACAGGCTGACATATAGGTTTACACGACAAAGCACCTGTACAATCTCACATAGATACACTTACACACAAAAGTATGAATGAGCACACAGGAAAATACACATGTGCATGTCCACATATGTGCAAACACAGATACGCATTTGCTCATGTGCACGCTTACAAAAGCCATGCACACGCACGATACATGTACACACAAGCACATGTGAACACAGAGGCATACACACAGACACATAGGTTCACGTGCCTGTGCACAGGGATACACGTGTGCACAAAAGAAAACACAGGCACATGTGTGTGCACACACAGAAACACACTTTTCTTTTAAAAAAGAAACACGAAGAACTTTTAGAAAGATTTGTGAACAGAAGCAAAAGCAATCACTCTTTCAGAGTGCTGTTGGGTTCTTTGAGGAAGAGGAATGGCGGAGGCCCTGTCATCTGACTTGCTCTTATAAGTCCCTCGGGGCCCTGGAGATCACCACCAGGAGAACACACCAGCAGGAGAGATGGCAGGGAGAGGAGACAGGCAGACACAGCCAGGAAAAAGAAATAGTTCACGCTGTCTGTGAGTCTGTCCTTCTTCCACTGGACATCAGATATGCCCAAATTGGGATAAGGAAAATGTCCTAGGATTTCATTGTGGTGACATCTGGAAATATAATCCCCGGCTCATATAATAAAGCCACCAAATCATACATTCGGGATTCATTTGTTTGAGATGGGTTCTCTCTATGTTGCCCAGGCTGGCCTTGAACTCGGGGCTTAAGTGACCCTCCAATCTCAATCCCCCTTTAGCTGGGACTACAGGTGTGTGCTATCGTGCATGGCGTGTGAATTATATCCTAACAATAGTTCTGTTTTTGAAACGTATATGTTCCAACTTTGCCTTTTTGCACTAGAAAGACAAGCTGCTACATGCAGGTCCAACTTCTGAGCAAGAGCTTGAAAAAAATTTCATGCAATAAAATTTTTTTTTTTTTTTTTTTTTTTTTTTGCGGTACTGGGGATTGAACTCAGGGGCATTCTACCTCTGAGATATACCCTCAGCCCTATTTTTTATTCTTTATTTTGAAACCGAGTCTCACTAAGTTTCGGAGTGCCTCACTAGGTAGCTGAGGCTGGCCGCGAACCCGGATCCTCCGGTCTCAGCCTCCCGAATGCTGGGATTACAAGCGTGCGCCACCACGCCTGGCTGTATATTTATTTTTAACATGATATTTTTCTACAGTTTGAATGATAGCGTAAAAGCAAGCCTAAAAGCAATTCTTTAAATATTTCATTAGTAGTAAGTTAGATTTTCTTGAAGCCTTCTGAAAGTTTCTAAAATACTCCACACATGGAATGACTTATTTATAATGAGTGTTTATTTTTGCAAAGCACCAAAGCAATTTTCCCCTTAATTATACAATGAAACAGGCACCCTCCCACAGGGCGCCTGCTTTTCCCTCTTTTCCAACCTAGTGAGTTGTTCAAAATTGACTCATGGCTCTGTTCATTTAACACAGCACATTTTCAGAATCTTCATTTAAAAAATTTTAATGTTTGTTGTGGTTTCATTGCAACTCATTTCTGGCATAACAACTCTAGTTTTCTGATATACCAAATTAAAAATAAAAATCATCACTACCACCTCAAATTCTGAAATGGCTTAGGTTCCTGCTAACAAATTGTTACAAGCACAATAAATTTTGGAGAAAAAAAATATATATATATATTTTTTACATTTTGTTTCCTCTCTCCCGCACCATGTCAAGATTTTTTTTCAATTAAAAAATACTCATGGCTTGAAATATCAATATTTTGATAAAAGCAGAGGCTTGTGGGTAGGGTAGTCCTCAGTGCCTTCTATGCTGCCTTTAACATGAACTACCTAAAGAAAGAAAGAATGCTTAAAAGCCATAGCCCCAGTTCATCTAGTAGAGTTATTGCTTTCTGGGTCTGGTGGATAAACCAATGAGGTCAGGTGATACCTGACGATCCAGCCAGGGTCCTGCTGCCTGGACTGGACACAGATCTTGTGCTCTTCAGCAAAGATTTTAACGGAGACTAGAAGAGCCAGGCGTAGTGGCGCACACTTGTAATCCCAGCATTTGGGAGGCTGAGACCGGAGGATCCCCGTTCTCGACCAGCCTCAGCTACCTAGTGAGGCACTTCGCAACTTAGGGAGACCCTGATTCAAAATAAAGAATAAAAAATAGGGCTGGGGGTATAGCTCAGAGGTAGAATGCCCCTGAGTTCAATCCCCAGTACTGCAAAAAAAAAAAAAGTGGGACAAGAAGAGCATTGCTCAGCGAAAGGCAGCTCTCAGAAGCAAGACCGTCCCCTACTGCTGAGTCTGCAGCTACTGCGGTCCATGAGCGGCGGGGAGGTTTGGGATTGGCCATAAAGTGGCATTTCAGGAAAGATCGCTACACATGTACATCTTCATTTGAATAGGAATTATTAAATTTGTCAGAACCCAACAGAGGAACATTATTGTGCTTCGTAGATCTAAAGCAAATCCACAACAATACTAGCTCTGTCTGTGACCAAGGACTTTTTTTTTTGTTTTCCTCAGAATTGTTCAGCCACCTGAGGCCATATGTGTAAAAGAACACATACGTGAGCAAGTATTTCAGAGTTCTAGCACTGCCGGTGCCCTGGGAGGACCAGAGAGCAAATGCAGATTCTGGGTCCAAAGACAACTGCGCCGTGCTGTCAGGCACATCTAGGCCTTTCTGAAGAAGACTTCTACATGGGAAGAATGACACTGATTGGGAGCCCAATTAATTATGTCTTTTCTATGGGATTTAGTCACTTGTACAAACTGGTCATAAATGGAAATCATTAGAAACGAAAGAGAGCAAATAGTGAATTTTCTCCTCATAAGTAAAAACAGTGGGTTTGGGTCCCTCTGTTTCTACTTTGGCGGTCAGAGGACAGATACTTGCATGAGAGTTTGCAGATATTTGCAAGAGCTACATGCATGCTTCTTTTCTAAGTCACAATACTCAGTTATGAACCAAAATGCTGCTGATACAGGTATGCAGACTTTCAGGGTGCTCAGACCGGTGAACAGCTCCCAAAGAGCTAACCTGATAGCGACGAAAAAGGGATGGATCACTTCTGTCCAAAAAGCAACCGAAAGCCCCCACCTCCAGAAGACAATGAAAATAAGCTGATTTTTGCAAAGCATCCTTTGCCAACCCGTGTGGGGGTGGGGTGGACTCCATAAGCACAGTCACAGTGGGAGTGTGCCAGAATTTCCAAGTTCTACAGAACTGCAGATTCCCTGGAAGAGAGCTTGGCCAGATGTTTCAGCAAATCCTAGCACAGTGGCAATTGCAAATAAAATGGCGAATATTACGAATGCTAAATTTTCAATACTTATGCAGTGTGAAGATTTTAGCAGCTGTAAAATCAGAAGTTCTTAGAACCATGCATCACTTGCCTGGAAAAGACTGTGTTTTGCACCAGGCGACCCCTGCGTCGCCTCTGATCATGTTCCGATGTCCTCTGCTCTGGGCACTTTTGTTACGAGGTGACTGTGAGCATGAGTAGGTCACAGCGCCCAGGGTGAATGTCCCTTCTACTTCTATGCTCACATTGTTTGATGCAAAAGAACAGTTTCATCAGGACAATTAAACCAGGGAAAGATATTTGTTTCCTTCCTCCATCAAATAAATACTTGTTGAATGTCATCAAGGGGCCTGGGCTGTGCTGGTGACTAAGGTAGAATGGCGAGGGGCTCACCATGACTTATGTCTGTAATAACAGGTGAGAGGCGTTAGCATGTTCTACCGACAAGCAGAACATCGGCAACCTCTTGTGCACTAGGAATTGTGTCTGGCTGGACTCCCACGTTCAACTGTCTGGCTCGCTCCTGCTGGGTAAGGAAGACGCCCACACTCCTGCTCCAGTCTATGAGGAGGACCATGTATCGCCTCCAGCTCCCCCTCCCGCCCTGTCTTCTGTTTCCTCTCTTCGGAGAAGACACGCCAGATGGAGAATGTTTACCTCTTTATTATCTTATGTCCTCTTAAAACCCAGTAAAAACAATGTGAAAATCTAATTACTTCCAAACAAACTACTCTGATTTATTTAGAGAGAAAAATTGAATAAGTCAGAGCATTCCTTGGACTGAGATATGCGGATGATAAGCACAAAGTTCTTCTTGACGCATGTTGTGCGCGAAGCCAAAACATACTTATTGTTGGAAGACAAACATTAATATAATTTGCTCTTGTGCTCTGAGAAGAAGAAAAAACAAGCATTAGTAATGTACTAGGAAAATTTCCATAGAAAGGGTAATAGCTCTTCTGCCTTTTTCTACAAATCTTGAAGTCTACATAAGCACAAATGCAATTTTGCCAAAGTTTTCATATGTGAATAAGTAAATACGGTTCAGATACAGTCAAATAAATTCATCCTTTCTGTAAGCACGACATGTTTTTGTGCCTCGGCAAATGCTCTACAACATTGACTCGTCAGTCACTTGTCTAAGAGCTCTGCTGAGCTCCCATTGCTTCTTAGAAATTCCCAGCAAACCCTTCATACTGTGCCACTCAGCCAGTGTGTTCAGTGAAGACTTATGAGTGTTGCCTCCAAAGAGGGGGTGTGCTAAAAAATGAAGACATAAAGTCTGATAGACCATGGTTCCTGCCGTTAGGAAATTAAATTGATGTCATGTTTATGCCTTACTACTTTATTTGAATGTTTCATGGCAACTTGGAAGTGTAGACTTTTAAAGGACGTTCACTTCCAGGCCACACAGAGAAGATTTCAAGCACACCAATCAAGTTTAGCTCCAGGTATTTCTAGCATCCAAGAGTTGGTAGACTCCACACCACACCATTGGCTCTTGGGCATGTCTAGGGCACTAGAGACATGGAAAGGAAGCGTGTGCACACGGTTCCACTACTGATGAAACAATGCCATTGCTTCTCCTCAACTTGGTCAATTAGCAGTAATATTTTGTCATTCATTTTTCTTTAAAAAAGATATTTGACACTTATAAAGAATAGTTATTTGCCAAGTCTATTCATTTATTCACAAGCATTTATTAAAGGCCTACTATGTAGAGGAAACACAGGTGTTATTCTATAAAATATATACATTAAGGTATGGTTAAGTTCCTGTATAAGTTAAAACACACACACACACACACACACACACACACACACACACACACTCACTGTATACACTAAGGAAATGAATGAAAGCAGAGATTCAAGCAAGTCAAAGAAGGAACCAGAAAAAAGAGTCATCACTTCAATCCAACCCGAAAGCTGATGGATATCAATGAGGGAGGCAGAGCAAAATAAAGGTTTCATTTTGTAGTAGAAATGAAACTTGGGGCTATTCATGTGGTTAAATTTAGTGGGTCCATCATTATCTTGTATTTTATGCAGAGAACACAATGGCATAAAATGGATCCAGAGATCCATTACTGGGATCATTGCCAAACTTCCATTTCTCTCCTTTTATAAGAGCCTCTGTGGAATCAGTGTTATATCCAGAATCACAATAGCTTGTAAAGTGGTGTCAGAGGTGACCCTCGCTCTTAATGAAACTCTCCAAAGGACCGAATCACGTGCAGTCACGGCACACAGTTTGAAACTGGAGTACGAGGTGGTCACATGACGGCAAACTTTTTTTTTTTTTAATAGGATTTCTAATTTCCTGTTAATACTTAAATGCAACTTCACAGGCACGGAGGCTAAATTGTCTCTCTTCTTTTTAATTTAATAATTCTCTGCGGGAATGAACAAGCTTTTGAAACTATATTGGAACAACCACATTTCTGTTTCCAAACTAAACATAAGCCGTTAAGGTTGAGATGTCTCCCCGACGGTTCGTAGGTCATTTATCAAGGGTGCTACTTGAAGTATGCAGTTGCGCTTGTGTGTAAGCTCATGGATGTGAGTTACTCTTCTTTTGGAGACCATCCCAGAAGCCGAGCTGCCCAACTCAATGGGCATGGCAGGCGCACCGTGTTGAACACCACCAGCGAAATTCATTTAAAACTCAGGATCATTGTCACCCGAATTATTAGGATAAATATCATTTTACTGAACAGTGCTGGGCATGGTGCACTGGGACAAGTCCTTGGAGGGACTTGGATCATTCCTCAGCACTTGTGTTTCCTAAATTTTTTATTGGCATTTCCCTAACACTTCAGGAGCCCCTGGGCAGCAGGATTTGGTCCCTCCCTGGGTCCTCCCCACCTCCCCGGCCCCCCACCCTCCATCACCACACCTGGGCAGGTGGCAGAGGCCTCCAGGTTGCAGGGCCAGCGGCAGACTCTTAGCAGCCACGGGCTCTTGTGGCCCTGCATAGTTCTATTGTCATATAAATACCCTCTTCCACTCTTGATAATTCTCCTGCACTGTTCTTTTCAGCCTAAAGTGCCCCTTTTACCTCCGAATATCAAGGGAGAAAGAGAAAGGCAAGAAACTAAATGGCAGGATGTGACTGTTCCCGGCTCAGAGCTCTGTACTCCTCCTGTAGCCAACACCGGCCAAAACATTCTTCTCTTCAGACACGCCCTTCGGAACAACTCTTACTGAACACGTCAAATTTGGGGAAAAAAAAAATTTTGAGCAAGGAGAAATAAAGTAAAAATAAATGAACTACTAGATTCTTTATATTAAAAAAAAGACAGTAGAAACAAAAAGAGGAGTAATTTCTTTTTATGCATTTTTCTCCTGCGAATTGACTATCGGAAATACTGAGTTTGTTGTTCCCACATTTCGGGAGATTGCAATCGCCTGGAGTAGTAATTGAAAAAAAGTAAGACAAACAAGTCTGTCTCTTTGAGTCTAATTTAGTAAAGTCCCAGAATCCCCACAGCATTTTTTTTTTTATACTTCTTTTTGGACTTATCTTTCTTGTTTGCTTTCTAATGGTTCTTGGAAGTTATTGGTTTTATTTTTTTAAAGAAAAAATATAGCATAAGGTATATTTAATTGATAATCATGGAATAAAGTCATAAGTTCAAAACAGAATCCACTGCCAGACAATACGCACGAATTGCACATGGGTCTTGTTCCTTAGCAGTGGTCTGAGCCATGCTGTGCTCATGGGAAGAAAAGGTGGGTGGACAAACCCAGAAGACGTTGCCAAGGAGACCGAGCGACGGCCTCGAAAGGTCAGGGAGGAGTTCCGATATATTGAACGCCTGGGCAGAGGACGAGCTGTACCCAGGCTTGTCCCTTCACAGGATACACGTCAATTTCATAATTCTAGGCTAGAACATTGGAATTCTGTAGCTGGCAATAGCTGTCAAGGGGGTAAGGCCAGGAACATTTCTGGGACACCAATTGGAGGCTCACCGACACGCACCTGTGTGTCTGCCCCTAAAGAAAGTGTTATATCCATTCGGAGAAATTACACCTACCCAAAATGGCAAGAAGCCCTGCACTATGATTATAAAAAAAGAGGTGAAGTGCTGCCCAGGAATTTTCTTTTGGAGGAACACACACACGTTCACTTGGAAACGGACGCAGGAGTTTCTGTAAACATACACCTGATTTCACATACATTTTGATTTGTGAAAAAACGATTCAAGTGGATACGAGGTTGTTAACAGTCTTCCTGCAGCCTTCTAAAGAGAATTCTGTTTCTAAGCTGGGGTTATTTGCAGGAGGAGTGGACTGGAAGGAGCTGGCCTGAGTGAGCTTGGAGGGAGGCAGCCTTCAGAGGGCGGTGTGAGGAGCAAGAGCACATCTACTCTGGAACCTGGAGCGCTGTGTGTCTTGCAGGATAATTGACACCCTCTCTGGTCTTCCCGTGGAATCAGTAGTAAGATTGGCAGTCCTCAGGAGTGCCTTAAGGGGTCAGAATGTTTTCTCTCACAGGTGGACGCTAGAGAGAAAACAGGAGACAGAAGGGACTTTGGATCAAATATACACATCCAGATGGATTTCATTTGAAGCCCTTCGAAGAGATGCAGCCTTTAGTGATTGAATATTTTGCTTTTTTGTGGCACTGGGGATTAGATGTGTATAATATCTAAGAAATGGCTATTACTTGAATCAAAATCACACCGATTTAGAACTGTTATCTTCTAAATTTTGTATAGTTTTAGCTCTTAACTTTGGATTGTAGTCTATTGAGTTATTATTATTATTATTATTATTATTATTATTATTATTATTATTATTTTGTGGTACTGAGGATGGAATCCAGGGGTGTTCGACTTCTGAGCTACATCCCCAGCCCTATTTTGCGGAGAGCCTCACTAGGTAGCTGAGGCTGGCGGTGAATCTGGATCCTCCAGTCTCAGCCTCCCAAATGTTAGGATTACAAGCGTGTGCCACCACACCCAGCTCATTATTATTATTATTATTATTATTATTATTATTTTGGCGATACTGGGGATTGAACCCAGGGCATTCTATCTCCGAGCTACACCCCAGACCCATTTTTTATTCTTTATTTTGAAACAGGGTTTCACTAAGTTGTGGAGGACCTCACTAAGTAGTTGAGGCTGGCCGCGAACCTGTGATCCTCCTGTCTCAGCCTCCCAAGTACTCAGATTACAAGCGTGCGCCACCAGGTCTGGCTCAAATACTGGTTTTGATAGTTGAAGATCACCTAAAAGTTGCGATCGGATGCCCATGTCTAACACCCCTAGCAATCTGGGCACGCACAATCGCCTAGATTGACCATGAGGCCGTTGGGATGGAGATACATCAAAGAAAAATGAAACGCTGGGGACGTTGCAGCTTGCATTTGTTTCCTGAGGAGTGTGCCAGATTGCCTAAGTGCATTCTGAGGGCTGCTTCAGAAGTTCCTAAATTGAAGCTTGGTTTATGGCGTTGGGCCGGAGCCACTCACTCTATCGGAAAAAGCCTTCGGCCTTATCATTTGGGCCCTTCTGTATTCTTCTGTGATACACTTTTCTGGCAATTCAGTTGATCATCTGCCAACATAAAAAGTGGTCTCTTGGGTCAGTCAGTCATTCCTGCAGCTGGCCTGCGGGGACCATACAGCCAGTGCAGCCCCGGCCACCAGGTGATGGGGGTCCAGAGACAGGAGGCCTGAACTTCTTCCTTCAGGAAGGCTGTAGCTGGGAAGAGGTTTAATCAGCAGAAAAATACTCATCAGTATTATAATTGCTAAACAGAGTTAAATTGATTAGAAATTAAAAATAGGACACTTCTGTCTTGGAGTCTCATCGTAGCCTTAAAATGAGGCTTCTGATTAGACTCGAGTGGCTTGGCCTGAGAGGTCTCGCTCGTCAGACTCTTGTGCTGAGATGTCAGATTCTATCTGCACGAGAGGAGAGTAGCTTCTGAGCGTTGCTCCTCAGGTTCCGCAGGCTGCATCTACAGCGGAATGAGACACGACCTCTACCTCATCTAATGAACTTGGCAATCATGACGTTTGAAATTATCGCAGGTGAAATTTAATCAAACTGTTTATTCTAATTTTAGTGAAAAAAGTTTAATGAGGGTATTTTGCTAAAGTCTTGCTCAGTATTTCATTTGTAGGTGTCTTAGCTGACATATCATATAGTTACATATATTACTAACACTGAAACACTAAGGGGTACCCTTCCTTCCCTCCCTCCCTCCCTTCCTTCCTTCCTTCCTTCCTTCCTTCCTTCCTTCCTTCCTTCCTTCCTTCCTTCCTTCCTCCCTACCTTCCTTCCTTTCTATTTCTTTTTGGCACTGGGGATTTAACTAAGGCGCATTCTACTTCTGAGCTAGACTCCCAGCTTCCCTTTTTACTATTTTCCTTTTTCGAAACAGGTTCTCTCTAGGTTGCTGAGAGTCTCACTCTATTGCTGAGACTGTCCTCAAACCTGTTATCCTCTTGTCTCAGTCTCTCAAATACTGAGATTGCAGGCATGCACCACCATGCCTGGCTACTGGTACTCTTGAAGTAGCCTATGTTTGCATTGATGATAATTCAATGAAAGCCTTTAGCTAGTGAGACATTAGATAATATCAAGGGGGAAAAGTTAAGGAAAGACATCTGCTAAAAAATAAAATAAAATTTCCTCAATAGGAACAATGGGGCACAAGAATTGCTTGGCCATCTCAAAAGCATTCTGAAAACGTGAGCTCTGCTTTGAATGAAGAAGCTCGTGCCAGGGAAGGGCATCCAGGATCCTGAGTATAAACCACACAGGCGAGCTGTCGGCTGCTGCATTCTGCAACACACAAGTCTAAGTCTAATATTTTGGTGATCTACAGACCACCCGGGAGCCCCCCGAATACAGACATCTGCATAGATCGTATAGAACCTGCCTCTATGCATTTTGGTGTTTACAACAGTATGAATGGCTGTGACTATAAGATCAATATTTATTCTGGTGATGTAGCAACAGTCTCGGCATTTAAAACAAAACCACACTATTCTAATTTTAAGGCTGTGATCAAATGAGTTTCAGGTATGGAGACTTGATAGAACAGCCGTGTCAGTCACCGGACAGCTCATTTTCCATCCTCAGCCACGAGAGTGGGAGCAACAGAAAAAACTATAGTTTCTTAGGAAGAGATAGACCAGTAGTGTATGACCCCATCGCCAAGACACGACCCCACTGTTTTCCTGAGCGATTCTGTCAAGAACTTCCACAGCAGATGCAGTCTTCAATGCAGGAAAACAGTGGGGTCATGTCTTGGCGGTGGGGTCATACACTACTGGTCTTTGTCTTCCTAAGAGATTCTGTCAAGAACTTACACAGCAGATGCAGTCCAATGCAGGAGCTCAGAGAGAGAGCAAGAGTCCACTAGCCACCCTGCACCACACATTGTAGGGGCCTTCTCTCTGGAGCGGAGGAATCCTATCTACGGCCCAATGGCAAATGATAATCCTAATAGGAAACGTTGCCCTTCTAGTAAACAAGTAGCCAAGCCTATTGCTAGACAATGACCATGCTATTGGATTCCCAGCTCCAGATTAAGAAACACATTGGTACCAAATAAATCTGAGACTACCTTGAGCTCTAGCACCAGGCTGGGGAGCCCTGAGCAGTACAGAAGGGGCCAGAATGTACCAGGATGGAGGGATACTGGTTGAAATTCTGCACTGCTGGTACCTGATGTCCACCCTCCACTCACATGAACCTCCCACTACAAGCAGAAATGCAGTGGAAGTCAATACAGAGAGGAGAAACCCCAAATCGGTGCATTTGCCATCAAAGAGCCGGCAGAGGTGCTGCACTGTCACAGAGGCCGGCTACTGGCATCTCCCTGGACTTGGGCTTTGGGGACCATTAAAAATGACTCAGTGAAATGCAAGAGTATTGAGAACATTCATGCCACAAGTATCTATTGAACACTTGTTTTCTGCTAGGCGACTTGTCCGGGCTAAGTGTGCATGCATAAATATAACATGAGCAAGGGTGTTTACACCGTGGGGTTTCTAAAATACTGATCTAATGTAACCCACAGCCAATCTGAGATGGGTTTAAAATCGTCGACCCATTATGGCGCGTGTGCACACAATGTGCATGCACGCACCTGTGTGGATTATTCACACAGGACTGTGGGACTGTGTTCTGCTGTCCGGAGGGGCTGGTCTGAGACCGGGCTGGCTGGCAGTGACGGAGACTCCTTAGAGCGCTTTGTGCGGAGCTGTCAGAAACCGTAGCAAGCCCCTGGCAGGCCCCAAGGCTGAGGAGGAGGAGGGCCGGCTCTGGCCTGTCAGGTCTGGAGGCAGCACTCTCCCTGCTCTCTGGTCCCCAGGTGACACGGAAGGCTACCAGTCAGCCAGAGAGGACCAGAGCGAGGAGCGCCCTGTCCTTGGCCAGATGCCGGGAGACAGCGCCACGCTCGGCTTAGCTAGCCGGAAACATGCGTGTGGGGTCTCAGGCAAGCGCCTGCTGGGAATTCCTGGCCTGGTGAGGTGGAGGAACGGCCACACTTCTGGAAGGGGGACTGCAGACCTTGGGGTCAGCCCAGCAGAAGGAAGCAGCAGCCAGCCGCCTAGTGCCCTGGGCTGGCACTGCCCACCGGGGTCCACAGAGCGACAGGGTGAGAAGTCAGATCCGCACGATGTCCAGGGAGAAGGGAGTGCCTCTCATCTCGGCTTCTCTTCAACTTTGATTTTGGTGTCTGAGCCAGGCGTCCCGTTAAATCCTCCTCTGAGTGCCTTCTTTCCTATGCCTGGGCAGATTCCTGTTCAAACACCCTTCTTGTCTCCCCGCAGGGAGGCACCGGGGGATTCAGACAGCCCCGCTGGCTGAGGAGACCGGCGCAGGCATTCCTGTGACACCCGTAGGCGGCACAGACGGACAGACAATGACGCTACTTGGTCATCAGACACGAATCAGGGCATTTAAACAGGACCTCGCTCACGGCCAGTAGGTACTGATTGTGGGGCCCTGGCTTACTAGTTTCATACACATTTTTATTAACAAGTCAGATTTAAGTTTTAAAATTCTCTGAGTTATTCAGAGGAACGATGATATAAAATTTAAAAGTTAATGTCAACATATTAAAATCTTTGTCTCGACGTGTCTGAAAGACTTCATAATTCAACCAAACTAAGAAAGGAGGTGCATATTGTAGTCTAGAATAATTAAATTGACCATGTAAAAGATACACTTCTGGGTTTTAAAATGTGCACATATTATTTATACATCTCTCTCTCTCTCTCTCTCTCTCTCTCTCACACACACACACACACACACACACACACACACACACACAGCAGCACTGACACGCCGTAAACCTGTCACATTTCCTGAAACACACTTGTGTCCACTTTCCAGCTAATGTTTGCTGGGACCTAACTTTTTTGGATTTATATCTTCGAAAGGTCACTTGATAAGCAAACATCTCGCCCCACCGACGTCTTTTCCAAAGCCCCCTTTCGGTGCCCACAGTGTACGTTTTATTTCAGTGCGTAATTAAAGCATTTTAAAATCCGATTTCCCCTGCTTCCTGCTGCGTTCATTGTATTTAATAGGCTTCGACCTCTGTTTGCTCTTTTGATGTTTCCTGTGTTTGAACCTTTTGCTATATTTTAAGTATCAGAGATATGCTTCCTGATATTTTTAATATCCGTTTTTTTTAGCTCTGCCTGACTGTCCTTAGAAGACAAAACGGTGTCCTTCTCATCTGCACAGGTTCTTTCTACAGTCTTTTGAAGTTCCCATGGTTTTAACTTGGATCTATTGCACAGGATTCGAATCAGCCCTTCAGTAGCCCCTGCTGTGTCTGCTGGAGCAGGTGCTAAGGCTGCAAGACAACCCCAGGACCCCCAACCCTCAGCCTGCACACACACCCACCCAGGAGCCACCTCGAGGGAACCACGGGGCTTCCAGGAGGGAGCGAAGGGAACCGAGGCAGGCAGAGGAGAAAGGCGGGAGACCTTCCGTGAGGAAAGGCTGGCTGGGGTTCTGAGGAGTGGATAGGAGTCTCGAAGCGAGACAGCGTGAGGGATTCCAGGTGCAGGAGCTCATCATCCAGAGCCTGCAGGAGGCGGGGCGGCTCTCTGGGCGTCAATCACCTCCCTCCTGGGGACCTACACACGCAGGGCTCTAACCTGGACTTGGTCTCCTGAACCATGTCCTGCAGGGGAACGAACCTCCTGCAGACCTGCCATACCTGGAGCCAACAAACACCACGTGATGGGCGCACTCTCCCCAGGTGCTCAGAAATGCAGTGTGTGTGTGCCACTGTGGTTCCTGAGAAAGCATCCTAGTGAAATGCTGGGTGCTTTCTCTTCTAAAGCAGAGAAGCAGTATCCCTGAATTACCAGTTTCACTTACGTAGAATTTCGTTTGGCTTAAGTAACATAGCTGAAGAAATGACCAAATCGTTTGTTGTCTTAACTAATGTATTCATACAGTCTTCGCAGGACAAAATCTTTTGCTTCTCTATGTGAGCTGAAGGCATTTTAAGTATTTAGGATAAGATGGAATAATACACCTGTGAAGTGAATAATCAAGTCATGGGGCAATTGTGAACACACATCTTGTCTTTTTTGATTCGCAGAATAAGATTTATTGTTGGAAACATACTACATTTTGTATAAAGGAGAAACTATTTTTTGTTAAAATCCACAATAGTTACTCCATAGTTTCTAAGACTGCATAGACACATTTGATGTAATATTCTAAGGAAATTCTACCAACATTTTTTTTCTTTTTTTTGCTGGGATGGCCTGGATATTGCTGCCTGCTCTAATCTAACAGTTTGTGGCTGTTTCTAATAGCATAGGAAAGCAAGCACTTTGGTATTTGTAGTTATAGGACACCAAACTCCTGCTTAATGGCTTTAAAGACCTTTTCTGTAGAAAGAAGACATCAGCAAAAAACCTGGTCAAAAGTCTACCAGGTAGAAGAACCCCACCATCGTTCTTCAATGATTTTTTGAGAAAGATAATTGAACTATCACATAGAATTTCAGCTTTTTAATAAGCAACAGTAAAGGCATCATTTGTCATCTATAAAGTACAGGGAAGTGATCTGGAACACATCTGTGAGTCTGTGTTTGCTCTACTGCTTGATTTTATTTGTATTCTTTTAGTTCTCCTAACCACTTGAGATGAACTCAACTGGTCCTTGGATATTTACCCATGCTAAACAGAAATACTGCATAAATATGAACTGCATTGAGAACGAGGGAACCCTTTTGATAGTCTCACATCATAATGTATTAAACAGTAATAGTGGCATGCAGCACACAGCACTTGGTGAGTTTTTTAAAAATAAAAAACCGAGAGACACACAGTCTAAGAATAAGCTACTCCTTCCTGTTCTCGTCCTCATAGCCTCTCTTGTTTAGCCTTGCCATTTTTGTTACAAAAAGCACATCCTCCAGGCAATTTTGTGTGTAGTTACACATGAGAGCTCCCAGAAGTCGAATTTGTGCCAGAAAGTAATAAAGATATTATTTATATCAGTAGGATAAGGTCGTTTTCTTCTCACCCACGAGCATCGTGTGCTATTTACCAGTGCCTCCGTCTTTTTCTCCAGAGACAAAATCTTTGGTACAATCGGAAGGTGCAAAATGATCAAAGGCTGAGGGTAGGTGAAGTGACCAACATCCAGCTGTTTTGCCATGACAAAGTATCTCAGAGGCTGCGGTTGCCCCCTCTTTATTAGCAGATTTCATAAACAAAGCATCTTAGGGGTATAATTCACCACGATGCCGCCCTGACTGTAATACTATAAGATAAAATGAGTGTCATCAGCCTAGATACAAGTCAGGCAGCTTGAAACACAGCTCAGGGAGGACCGAGCCTGCACCATCGACCAGAGAACGCGGAGGCGGCGATATTGGATTATGTTTTCATGAAACACATTATGAAGCTCTATTCATAATCAAATGATCATAGATTATTTATCACCACTAAATACCACTCCTAATGACGCATGTTGATCTTGCTCTCTAAAATGTCCACGTTTCCACGTGGCTGGCTGACGATTCTAATCATTGCTATCTACCAAGACTCATCACTTGATGAGCTTACTCTAAAAGATGAGATCTTAAAGTCCTCTAGTTTATCGGGAGTTGTTTTAGAAATGAAGTGTGGATTATTTTTTCTTTCATTTGCATTGCACCCTTGTTGGAAATGGGTGCCTATCTCAGCAAAACTTGAAGTCTGCACTTTTATGGATCTGCAATTTTTGTGAGGTGTCGATAATTTGTAAAATAATTTGTAAAAAATGTCGATAATTTGATAAAGTGTAAAGGACCTCGGTCCCTGGATTCCGACTGAGGGGTGTGCAGTTGGGTTATGAAGGTAAGTATTCAAGACTAGAGCACATTTTCTGCGCACAGCTACATCCCAGCCTCCTGTGGCACATCACTGGGGAGTTAATCACTGAGCCTGATCCTCTGTCACAGGTTTCTATCGTTATTATTATTATTTAAACTTTATTGCAGGCTTACAATTCAAACTTGCCATCTACTCCTGGGTGTTAAACATCTGGTCATTTCTGGAAGACCAGAGTGATGGATGAGCCACAGATTGATTAGCCAGTGGGCTCCAAGGTTTCTGCACACAGCACACACCCAGAAAACCAGCCTGCACAGAGATTGGCCAGGACCCAGCCAGCAGGGGAAGGGCTTCCATGCCAGGTCTTGAGGAGAGTGGGATTGCAAGTTGGAGGTTTCTGCCCCAAATCTCCAGCAGGCTTGGGAGCAGAGGCAACCCTGAACTTTCCTAATATCACAGAGAAACGAGGCACTTGTCTGGCGTCTGCAGAGCAGCACGCCTGGGCTCTGTGGGTCTGTAAACTTGGATGGAAAAAAAGTTACCCTTAGTTTTACTAACTTCCACCTGAGATTTAGCATTTCCTTCTGTTGTGAACTTAGCAAACAAACCCCAGGATTATAAACGGTACCCATGATTTTGTTTCTACTTGAAGTCACAGATACCTTGCATTCACATGATGACAGTAACGGTTACTTTCAAATATTGTTCATGCTCATGGCTACTTCAAAGTCACCACGGAGAAGAGACTGTCTGCTAGACTTCATTATCTAATGTGTTGGTCATGAAGCCCATTCTTTACTATAAACTATGTTCCATTATACATTATTATATAATTATTATATGCTCATATTATATAAATATTATTATATGTAAGTATTACATATGTACTATATGTTTATATCATATATATACATATATATATATAGTTAATAGCTAACTGGATTCCATTATAGTTGGCTTCTTTTGTAATCCTGTGGATTTTGTTTTACATATTTAGAAACATTGTTCCTTCAAGGGTGTGTGAGCCTCATTGACCTGTGAGGGGATCATGGTGTGTTAAGTTACGGGACCTGCTTGTTCCCAACACCCACAGGCAGCTCTGCTTTGCCACCTGTATTTGCAGGCTGTCTAAGACCACTGTCTCCACCTCACTCAACGTGTGCACCACAGGCATTTACCCGGAGTCGGGTAGAAGCTCAGATAGAGGAGCATTGAGCAACGGGAGACCTTCTGCTGGTGCGTTTGGCTGGTGAGGATCTGCTGCAACCTTGGTGGCTTGGTAACTCAGCAGTTGAGCTGTAATCAAACTTCCTGGCAATCTATATCATCCAGAAGAGATAAGGCAGAAGAGCCATTTAGTGGATGTCTTTACGGAACTGCTCCTTAGCATTCAAGAGAAGGTACTTGGGAAATTCAAGAAGCCTTTGCATTGGGAGGGTCTGGGCTGGATTTGAAGTTGAAGGAGATGAGAGGGCGGGAACCCAGGAAGTCATAGGTGTGGTGCAGCGGCATCTGCTGGTATGGTGAATGCTTCCCGAGTCCTGGCCTTACATATGCAGGCACACGAGCTAACAAGCATCTCATCTTACCACCTGACCTAGACCATTAGCAAGTCCCAAGGTTCACATATCATCACTGTAACTATTATGCTTGAAAGACTCCAATAACAAAACAATCCATAGAATTAATTTTAACCATCTTTCTAATACTAAACATTTAGATCCATTTCCAGTGATTGCTGCTAAAAAATGATGATCTTTGGGAAATGTTTATACAAATGGCATTTTATGCAAATTATGATACTTTTTAAAAGTATTGTTTTGCCACCTTGAGCCTTTTCACAAATGATTGTTTTTTAATAAACTTCCTAGGCTTTCACTATTAAAGTGAATAGAAGAATTCCTAGGCAGGAGAAATAAAAATCAAGAGGGTTTTAGAAAAGGACAGCATCTCAATTATTTGAAAATCTTCCCTGGTTACTCACTTTTCAAAAGATGATAGGATTAATCAATTTTTTGGGTACTTTTCAGGCATTTTTCTCAAGATATTAGTCCTCGTTTATAATCTTAGCCACTTATCAGAGAGCAGCCGTGACCTCAGGAAGGAACCTATTCATTAGGGTTAGGAAAAGGGAGTTCCATCTTGGAGTGTTCCAATAGGCTAGATAATTTAACAATTTCGAGGAAGACTTGGAGGGCACCTCGGCAGAATTATTAAGTGGAAAAGCAGGGGTCGGGGAAGCAATAAAGGAACCCAGAGAAAAAGAACCAGACCAAGAAGCTTAGGAGATCAAACGCATGTTAAATGTGTAGGCGGGTAAAGGTACTGCTCAGAGTGAATGTGCTGGGTGGAGTCGTGCACATCTGTGATCACAGCTACTTGGGAGGCTGAGGCAGGAGGGCAACCAGTTGGAGGCCAGCCTGGGTGAATTAGTGAGGCCGTGTCACAAAATTCAATTTTAAAAAGGAAGGAAGGAAGGAAGAAAGGAAGGAAGGAAGGGGTGAGGGGGGGAGGAGAGATAGAGAGAGAGAGAGAGAGAGAGAGAGAGAGAGAGAGAGAGAGAGACAGAGACAGAGACAGACAGAGAGAGAGAGAGAGACAGAGAGGCGTAGCTCAGTAGTATTGGCACCTGCCTAGCTTGTGCAAGGCCCCAGGTTCAATCCCCAGGACTCCAGAAGACAACACAACAAGAAAACATGAATGTGGCAATTCTCAGGTTCTGATAAACACAGCTGAGGAGTTTGGGAGGTTTCAATGTGCTTCTCTGTTCCTTTCTGCCATGGCTGGACTGCTGGACTGCAGGCTGGGAAAGAATTTCCAAGACAAAGAGTAAAAGAGGTTCCATGCGGGCAGGAGCTGCAGGCCTCTTTCCTTGTGTGGTCTCTGACGGTGCTCAGAGAACATCCTCCCACACATCTGCCTCCTTTCTAGGTAGCCCTTGGGCCCCAGGCCCATCGCGCAGACTCCTCTGTCTCCTTGGTGTCTGCAGGTGTTTGTTAAATTGGAATCTGGAATGATGCTGCCCTGGCTTCTGGGAACCTTCCCCGAAATGCAAGAGGGCTGCGGAAGGGAGGTGCTCCCCTGAGGGAGGACTGATCATGGAGGGGCACCTCAGAAAGCTGTGGAGTAAACAAAGCACTTGAAAGGAGTCCTGCTGGTCTGAGGTTCTGGGCATGCCACGGACCTCCACTAGCCATCCACTCTGTGTGTGTGTGTGTGTGTGTGTGTGTGTGTGTGTGTGTGTGTGTGTGTAGACTGATCTGCATATTCCTAAATGCACTAGAGCAGGAAGCAGGAGACTTTGATGGTCCACAAAAGGCTTTTCATCATGTCTGATCTTTGTTCTCCTGTGTCTGAAACACTACAGCAGGTGCCCGTTACTTGAGAATCCGTATAACATTTCTATAAAAATGAACAGATTAAAAAAAACTCACTATTCATATTCAGGCAGCTAAAACATTCACATTGAGAGGGTAGTTTATTCACTTAAATACAGAGGGTAGACAGACGTCACATTTCACTTGAGGTCATTGACATTTGCATGTGCCAAAGCGGGAAGCATGTTGATGGACGGACGGGCAGACGGATGGATAGATGGATGGGTGGTGGATGGATGAATGGATGGATGGATGAATGGATGGACGGACGGATGGAGGAATGGATGGATGATGTTGGAAGATGAATGATGCTTCGGTGATCCCTTTAGCTTCCTGGGGGTGTGGGTAAGTCAGGCAGATGTGATATTTAAAATAGAAACTGCTCAGCTGCTTCATGTTTGCTGAGTCTAGAGGAGTGATGCTGGAGAGGGAAATCTGGCCAACTTTGCCACAGCACCTTAATAGCTGGATCTTGAGCAAGGCTCGATCCGCTGGAGTCCTGCAAGGCAGACGATTCCAAAAGAAGGAATGCGTGGCATATCCCACTTTGCATTATTATATTCTGGAATTTGGGGTGCTTTGGATTTTGTTTTTATATTAATTATAAAGGAAAACTTCTTAGAAACATGTGGCCTGACAGATACTGATCTCTTAGCTGAAAACAAGCAGTGCCTTGAGACAACCCAATGCATTAACCTTTTACAAGCATTAGTCTAGAAACAGGCTTTGCTAGTTTATCTAAATAGCTGCTACCTGGTTCCACCTGGAACCCCCTAACTACCTGAGATAAGGCAGAACACTGCTTAAAGGGGCTAAACAAAATTGTAAAGATTTTAACTAATGGAAAATAATTTTTATATACATGTTGTAACCTTAACTGGTTGAGGATAACCTTTGGAAAAACAAGTCTGTAAAAATTCCTGTTCTATATGCCTCATTGTAAAAAAAATAGTATAAAACAACGACTGACAAACAATAAAACAGATGCGCTTCTTCACTGCATTTGGTGTGAGTGTATTCTTGAGACCTCGTCTCAATCCACACCTATCGAGGGACCCCCAACCCCGCTGCCTCCAGGGCTGGACCCCAGCACAACTTCACAATGGGAAAAGTGTTTCGCCAAGAAACATCTGGAGAAGATGAACACCACTGCATTGTTATTTTACTGAACTTCGGCATGGGCCAAGAGGATTTTGATTATTAAGAAAATGCAGTAAAGGTTCTATATAAAAGTTCTAGTTTTCTGGGCAAATAGAAAATTAGATATTTGAGTTCTTATTGAGAATCATAAATATATATACACATATGTGTGTGTGACTTAATTAAATCTTTTTCATGTAGGATGCAAGTCACCGGACTTCAGGCAATTTTTTTCTTACATATCTAGCTTCATAAAGTGCACTGGCCACTGCACATTAAGCCTGAGTACGAATGAAACTTCCTGGCAAGCTAAATATTACTTTTTAAATATCACTTTTTCATGCAGGTCTTTGAAGTACAATGGAAGAGTGAATAGAAATGCAAAACAATTCTTAAATCCTTGTATAAGTCCTTGGAAATTGTCAGGAGATAACAAATGTCTTAGAAACTACAGAAAATGCAAGAAATTAAAGTCTTTCCACTGGGCCCCATGGCACATGCTTGTAATCTCAGTACTTGGGAGACTGAGACAAGAGGTTCGTGATCACAGGTTTAAGGCCAGTCCTTGCAATTGAATGAGGGTTTCAGCAACTTAGTGAGAGCCTTTTTCAAAATAAAAAATAAAATAGGGCTGGGGTATAGCTCAGGGTAGATCACCTGTGGTGAGTTTAATCTATGAAGAGAGAGAGAGAGAGAGAGAGAGAGAGAGAGAGAGAGGGAGAGAGAGAGAGAGAGATTCCAATTTTCAGAAGTGTCAGGGTCAGGGCCTAGTTGATACTAAGAACAGAGAACTCTCTCTAGGAAGGAGGAAGCCGCTGATTTTCTCAATGTATCTGTGGCCCTGGGGTTTCTCTGGGGCCTTTTCCACACAGTCCCTGTGTGCTGGGACCAGGGTCCTGGCTGGGTGCAGCGTGCCTGGGCCCGGGGCTGTCTTTTTCTTTTGGTCGTTGTTTCCCGCAGGAGACCAGGTGGGAACCCACCTCCCTCTTGAAGGTTTGCGCTGAAGCCCCGTGTCCTGGGCACCTCCACCGTCCTGCCTGCTGCGGCGGATGAGGGTGGGGGCCTGGGTAGGGGTCAAGGACAGCGTGAGAAGAGAGGAGTCAGCCTTCCGTGGTGCTGAGGAAAATCCTTCTGCTACACATCTCCTGCAAGAGATAATGTGCTAACATCTTCTTTCTGCTGACAGAGATGACAATCCTGGGGTCCCGCCACGTGCTGGACACTGGCCTCAACTCCTCACAGCATTGTATGATTGAATCTTACACATGACCTTTGGAAGGACAGTCTATTATCATCTCATTTGAGCTGAGATGAAATTCAACTTGTCTGATTCCACCGTGCCACCCTAATGGAGAAAGAACATTCTAGATAAGAGGAGATGTCACTGAGACAGAAAACAGTGTCAGCAAACTCTAACCCACCTGGCCGCATCAAGCAGCAAATCCTATTGGAAAACAAGAATGGTTTATTACTACTAGGAAATACAGTCATATATCTTATTGCATTGGGTGAAAAATTACCATCATGTCTATAGGTGGTCAATGATCATGGGGTTTATTTCAAGTAGATATTTCATTTCTGTTTTTTTTTTTTCTTTCATGGCACTAGGGATTGAAACCAGGGGCACTCTACCTCTGAGCTAGACTCCCAGTCCTATTTTTAATTTTTATTTCAAGACAGGGTCTCCCTAGGTTGATGAGTGTCCCACTACTTGCTGAGGCTGTCCTTGAACCTGTGATCCTCCTGCCTCAGCCTCTCACGTGCTGGGATTGCAGACGTGTGCCACCATGCCTGGCTCAAGCAGCCATTTCTAATAAACACTCTCAGTGTGAGCAGATGTGGTTGGCCTCAGCAGGATCAGGGCTGAAGAGTCAAGAGTGAGCCCATCACATCTGTGGTTCTGGATCTTGGCTGCTTGTTTGGACCCTCCACAGAGCCACACAGAGCCTTGTGGCAGATCAGTTACACCCTAACTGGTGTGGAGAGGATCCAGGTATCTGCAGGGGTTTTTGTTGTTGTTTGTTTTTCTCTTTTAGTCCTGGGGTGATTCTACTGGATAGCCACAACTGAGAAATACTAGGTTAAACATGGGGAAAGCCCAATCCCACATCATTAAAATCAGAGACATTTCAGTTGAAGTGTCTGGGAAGCCAGGCGTCAATAGGCTCCCAACGGTGGAGCCTGCGTGGCTCTTTCTCCTGGGAATTAGAACCGCTGTGGTGGTTTTAATTAAGTCACATCCAAAGCCCTCTTGAAGAAGTCTTGCCCAAGACCAGACCGGGCTTAGACAGGGTGGGGCAGTGTCAGGGTCTTAACCCGGCCGGAAAGACCCCGCCTCTAGATGGCGCCTGGCAGAGTGCCAGAAGTGGCTGCAGGTGGTAACATCCTAGGGCTGCCCCACACCAGAGCGCATGCGCCAGCACGCCTCGCTTATAGCCGGCCCAGGTGAGAGCTGTATGAGGCACCTCGTGGCTTAGGCCCTGTGTGGCTTTAAGAGCCTCCACCTCTCGCCCGCCGGAGAGTTCGAGTTGCTGGCTGGAAGGAGGTTTTGTTGCTGGGAAGTTGCTGGGAGGTTGGTAGGGTGCTGGCTGGAGAGAGAGGTTATTGGGAGTCTGTTGGATTATTGTAACTGCTACTGTTTGGATAGTCTCCTTGATCCCAGAGAGAGAGAAAGAGATGTATAATAAAGAGAAGTTTTAACCAGCAACGTTTAGTTATCGTCTCCATTGGGGCCTCAGGGTTGAGGGTCCAGCTTGGGGGACGATAGGGCAGGACCGGTTGTGCTGGGGTGATGGGCCCAGTATTTCAGAATGGAGACTCAGACCTGGGTCTGAGCACTTTCCCACCACACGTGGGAAGGTGAGAGGATGTGGCCCTGGTCTTGCTTGAAGAGGCCGGCGCCATGGGAGGGGCAGGGGCAGGCTGGGCGGCCGGAAGTCCTGGGCCCACCCATGGGCCCAGCTTCATGCTCACTGTTTGCCTTGGTGAGAGGACACTGCAGATGTGAGAAGAAATTCTTGCTTCTCCCTGAGAAAGAGCGCCATGAGTATGGACGTGGTGTGGGTGCCTGCTACCTGGGGTGGACAGGAGCCTGCTGGGAGGTCAGCGTGGTCACAGGCTCTGGACCACAGCTGAACACTGGAGTCTGCTCCTGAGCTCTGGGAGTGGACAGGAGCCTGCTGGGAGGTCAGCTTGAGCACCTGGCCCTGGTGGACACTGGAGTCTGCTCCTGACCTCTGGGGGTGGACAGGAGCCCGCTGTAAGGTCGGTGTGAGCAGCCGGCCCTGGTACTTGCTCCTGGACGTTGGTTCACACGGCCAGCCCCCTCTCCAACTTTCTAAGTGCTTTCCCAAGGCAAGCTGAGCATTGATGCGGTATCAAAGAATTAAGCAAGGACCACAGAGATTACAAAAGCACGGAGGTGGATCTGCTAACTGACCAGCGTCGGTGACAGAGGCAAGCAAAAGGTATCCACTGGGCACCTGGCTGAGAGGGAGAAGTCAGGGCCTGTCGGGGGCCTAGTCTGGCCAGCAAGACCCCGCCTCTAGATGGCGCCTAGCAGAGTGCCAGAAGTGGCTGCAGGTGGTAACATCCTGGGGCTGCCCTACACTAGAGCGCATGCACCAGCACGCCCGGCTCGTGGCCGGCCCAGGTGAGAGCTGTATGAGACGCCTCGTGGCTTAGGCCCTGTGTGGCTTTAAGAGCCTCCACCTCTCGCATGTGAGAGAGAGGCTGGCTGGGTTGTTGCTGCAGTGGGTTGCTGGAGAAGTTCTGGGAGGAAAGATTGTTGGTTGCTAGTGGAAGGTGGATTGCTGGAGAGAGGGGTTATTGGGAGTCTGTTGGAAAGGCACTATTTGGAGAGACGGCTTCTGTGCTGTGTTTGTTACTGCTTGTGTAGGGCCCTCGATCCCAGAGAGAGAGGTATAATAAAGAGAGGTTTGAATCAGCAACATTCAGGCATCGTATTTATTGGGGCCTCACAGTTGAGAGTTCAGCCTGGGGTTCCCGATAAGGGCCCAGTTCCAGGAAAGAGGAGTGACGTTGGCCATGCCACTCACGCCGGGGCCGGGTGTGTTGGAGGCTCAGCCACAGCTGGGTCAATCAGTGCCTTAGCTCATACTCAGCCAGAGTTTTCCATGAGATTCAGTGGGGCCGGGAGTGCCCAAGTCACTCCAAGGCGCTCCTGGTGAAGGGCCAGATTTTACTGCCTCCAACTGCCGGCTGGAGCAAAACGCAGCATTTGTCCTTGACCCTTGACCTCCTGAGTGAGTTTGCCTGGTGGAGACCCTCTCCTGTGCACACCCAGGGTGTTAGAGACAGGTTTACACCAGAACCCAGAGCTGGGTTCCTGGTGCTATCTGCTTCTTCCAGCCCTAGGCTGAAAATATGTAGAACTTGGCGAGGAAACATTGTGTTTTTTTATTTTATTATTGCAAATTATTTAATATTGGGACACATGCATTTATATATGCATCTGAGATTTTCTGGTGTTTATTTAATCAATTTATTGAGTTGGAAATATGTCTCTACAAAATTTAATGATGTAACCCAATGTCTCGACGAATACATAACCGTAAATCAAACTGGATTTCTAGTCTAGTCCAGTCTAGTGCCGACCATCAATATATATCTTTCACTCCTGCAAACTCAAGTTTGCTCCAAACAAAACCGCACTGCACAGAAACCCAGCTTCATAAAACAACTTCCAAGCAGTCAGTCCTGGCATAATGAGGACTACTGCCCGTGTTAGTGACTGTTTTGTGTGAGATAAGGCTAAATGTTGCATTTGGTGGAAGGATTCATTAGTTTATAAGTGCTTTTTAATAGGGAGACATGAGAACTGCCTATTAGAATAACCTCCATTCCAAACTTTATCCTTGGTCCAGAAAGAAAATGTACCCCTTGCAGATGATTAACGCCCTTGTTAACAGGGTGGTCACTCCAGCAGCAGTGGACACGGTAGGTAGCACACCTCCACCTTCCTGGTGTCTACGTTCTGCAAAGCCATTCTGGGCTGCTCGTTGCAGGTACTGCCGCCTCTGGCCACCGCAGGCAGAGAGCTCTTTCTCGGAGCAGCCACAGGGTCCTGTGCTTCACGACCCACCTGCTTGTAAGGAGGGCTCCCACAGTCACACCAAGACAAGCCATCTTGTTAATTACGGCACTCGCTCACCACTGCCCTCTCTCTACTCTTCTCTTTGCTTCTCTTTCTACAAACACAGATTGAGGCCAAGGTCTGAAATAACTTACTAGTTTTTACTCTTGCTAATTTATACTTGCCTATGTGCCTTTAATTTCCACTCTGTAAATGGGCGCACTTCTGAACTCTTTGCTTTAATAATTTCTTGGTTGAGTCTCTTGACTTTTTAGAAAATCATAAGAACTGTAAATAGCAATGTTATTTTTGTTGTTGTTGTTTTACCTTCTGTTGGCTGTAGCTCTGATTTATTCTTTCCTGACTGTTTATTTGAATTCCTAGGAAATATCATGAATGGCACTCATTTATGGAATCATCAGGTTTTTTTTACTTTAATAGGAATTTTATTCATTTACAAATTTGCAAAGTGTGTTCTATGGCATGCTGATGTGTCCTGAACATGAAAAAGTATTTTTTTTCTGGGAAAATAACTTTAGCATTTATAGAAATAAATACTAAATGAATAATACATTACAAATTATATTATATATGTTGTAAAATAAACATTTATATAATGCATTTTTCACACTTACCTGCTTTTATAATTGTGGCAATTGCCAGCTACTAACTGTAGCCAGAGCTATTTAACTGTAGCCATTGTCAGCTATTTTTTTTTTTTTTTTTTTTTTTTTTGCAGTACTGGGAATTGAAGTCAGGGGTATTCTACCACCGAGCTATACCCCCAGCCCTATTTTTTATTCTTTATTTTGAAACAGGGTCTCACTAAGTTGCAGAGTGCCTCACTAGGTAGCTGAGGCTGGCCACGAACCAGCATTGTCAGCTATTAACTGTATCTATTGCCAGTTGTTTTAACTATATCCATTGTCAGCCTTTAATTGTATCTGCTGTTAGCTATTTTAACTGTAGCCATTATCAGCTGTTAACTGTGGTCATTATCAGTTGATTTGATTGATGTCATTGTCTTGCCAGGTGTACAGGGACACCCTGTAATGAAAACCTGTGGTTTCAGTTGAATTTTCTTTGTTCAATAATCTTGAGTGCTTTTTATCACGTCTTTGTTAGCCATTGTAACCTTGTTTGGTTAAGTGTTCGTTCAACTCTTTTTATCTACTTGCATTGTGATGTCTGTCTTAATTTTTAGTTATATATTTCAGAATCAAGACATTAATCAGGTTGCAGTATGCGAGCATTTTGTTTTCTTTACATATTCTTATTTAATTTGGGAAATATTTTACACGTACAGAAAACTATAGACAATAGTTCATCCAGCTATTAACACACAGTAGTTAATATGTCTTTCACATCTTTCTATTTCTCTATCTTCATCCCTGGTTTTCCACTTTTAGTTTAAAAAATAAACATTGAAAATCTACATATGTAATTTTAACTTCATCAGTTCTTCATTTACTGAGATTTTTTTCTTGTTTTAAGCAATGTTCTATTCTTTAGTACATAAGTATTAATTGTATAACGTTATTAATAAAAATTTTCTTTATTCATCAGCACAAAGCCATTATCTTTATCATGGTTAATGCTGGTGCCGTGGATTCTTTTTTCTGTATTATTATCATTTCTATACTTGTAAATATCTAAAACCTGTCAGGACATAGAATTCTTTGTTCTGGAAATTTACCTTACAAATATTCTACTTTAAAAGCCCTGGGGAAAAAATTAAAATAAATATAACGTTTCAATTGTGAAACCTCTGAAGCAGCCTGATTATTGTAAGGCGATTTTTCTATCTTGATGATATTAAACTCAACAATTCCATCAAATTCTGCCTAGGTAGGTTTCTGTTTACATTTGCGTACTCTTGTTTCTCTGAAAGTCCTTTCAATTTGCCATCTTGATGGCTTTTCATTTGCATCGACTTTGATCTGTTATTTCTCTGATTGTTGTCTCCCCTTTCAGGTTCTGTGTTACTCAGTCTTTTGCTCTGTGTCTGATTTTGTGTTTGGTGCATCTATTGAAATTTGTGATTCCAAAGCCATAGTTTCACTCTTTCCTGCATCTTTAATAATTCTTGTACCAGACTAGCAGCCCCTGCTCCGTGGCCATCTGATTGTAGTCCAACGCCATGCCTCTTACTAAATGTGGCTGAGAATACAAATCTGCAACTTCTAAAGCATATTGTGTTTCTTATAATAATACCATTTCATAGGAGAATGACTCTTCTGACTTCTCAATTCAGATTCTCTTGCGGGCTGTGCTATCCTCTCATCGGCCCTGTGATTTTTCTGTGTTCTCATATACACCACTATACTTGTCCTGTGCAGGGAGCTGAGATTAGTTAATATCCCAAAGTTTGTGGGTCCCTACTCACGTACTCCCATCCCTATTAAGAAGTGCAAGGGGAGAGAGTTGGCCTGGTTTAGCTGCAGGAAAACATGTTGCTTCAAGAACCAGCCTGGGAAGTTGGGAGCGAACTGGGCATGGGGACCACCTGGGCATCCTGGCAGGAAGGCAGGGGCTGTAGCGGTCTGCTGTTGCCTGCCTTGGGGGATGAATGTCTCGAGCAGGAGTTGGGACTGAGTGTGACAGTGGACATTCGGTGCTACCCTCGGGGGCTGGTGAGACCCAAGGCTTCTTCTCCTGGCTGCCCCGGCAGGGCTCACTCCCAGCCTTTCCCTCTGGGATTCAGGATATGGAGTAGTATCCAAGCTCCCTCTTCTCTATGTCAGTGAGCGTTTCTTGCTCACGAGGACCAACTTGGCCTATCTGTGGCCAGGTTCTGTCTCACCCATGAAGGAGAAATGTCTGGAGCCTTCTGGAATGAAATGATTCTGCCTGGGCTTGAGGACTGTTGCGTTTTTTTCTTATGATAAAATATTTGGTCATGTTGATGTAAAAAGAGTTAAATTTTGCATTTCCTTCTCTTGTCACTTAAATTCTCTGTGTCAGGTAGCTCATCTGGAATTAATTAATGCAAATAGAATATTTCTTAATCTGTTCAGGTCAAATACTTATTGAAGAATTCACATACCATGATCTTGATAGAAAACACTTAATGATAGAAATCTTTATGTAGTCATCTATAGCTGCTTTTATTATAATTTTGGTGACTATAAGATTAATTTGTACCCTAAACTCCAGGTCCATGTAAATGCTAGATTTTTTTTTCTCAAATTAGGGTCTATGTTTTTAAAGTCTTTTCCAATTGTCTTATTTTTTAAAAAGAGTTCATAATTTCCCAGACTGACGCAAAGTGAATTTTGTTATCATGTCTCTTAAACTATATGATTAGAAGGTTATAAGAGCTTTTCCATTCCTACTCAACGATTCTTGGCGTGTCTCTGTCCTACCTAGAAAGTCCATTAAACCTATTTATACCATGGATTTGGTTGACACTTTAAAAACCATTTTTTTTAAGAGAAATGAGAGGTGATATTCCCTCCTCCCTTCCCCCAAGTGTGATATAATTTTGTGTGCAGTCCATGCCAGTGTCTTCTGAGCATAGGATGACAGAAAAAAAGGAGCAGAATAACAAAATAAAAAACCAAGAGATCTGAAGACTCAGTGCGCGCAGCATCAGGGCACTTGCCAGGCCCCGTCGGCCTGGTGAAAATCACACGCACTTATTTTAATACAACCTGGAGGATCAATTTATTTTAACCATGATACATGGCGCGTATCATGTTCCAGACACAGTTCTTACACAAACGATAGCATAAGGACATCTTATCAATAACAACTCTTAGCCCTTTCCACAGCCCGGTGAGGCAGGTGCTTTTACTATCCCCACTTTATTGATGGTATAAAATGCAGCACAGAGAAGTCAAGCCATCTGTGCAAGACCAAGCTCAAGCGTAGTGAGCGGAGACCAGAACTCTGTGTTCCCGCTAGGCTGGAACTAGGCTCAGCTGTGCAGATCGGACGTGGGACTGTTCTCCCCTGGTTGATTTCACAGCATGGACACGCACGGCAGCGAGATCTTGTGTCTGCCTCCTGGAAAAGACGCCAGGCAATCGATTCCAGGACGGTGAGGTGTGTCCCCACTGTCTCCCTCCGTTCCACCTGTTCTGGCGCTCAAACATCGCTGTGGCAACTGGGTATTCCTCCACGCCCACAGAGCAGGGCTCCGTGCAGTCCCAGGGAATATGGGTAAATAAATGTAGGGCTGAGGCCAGGGGAGGGGGGCTTAGAAAGAGGAATAAAGCAGAGCTCAGTGACCCTGAGCTCCTGCAGCTCAGTCTGTGCAAATGGCCAACCAGGGATGGGGCCTGCCCTAATCTGCCATTGGGTCCTGCCCTCTAGTCTTTTTTCTTTTTTTTTAATCTGCCATCTTTTTCATTGTTTGGAACATAAATTCGAATTATCTCTGAAACTATTTTTTTTCTGTCAACAAGCCTTCCTGTGAAAACAAACTCTGACTCTGTTAATAAATGACAAGCTTCTATCAGTTTACTCATCACAGGGATGAAGACCTGGTGCCTGTGGGTCTGAGAAAGAACCATCTCATGGATGCCCCGGGCATGAATTGTGCCCCTTCCGATAAGATGCCAGCTGGCCCTGAGGAGCTCGCCCTTGAAAGAGACTCATTCTTTTGTTCAGGGGGGGAGTCCAGAGCTTGGTTCTGAACGCTGAAGTTCACCGGCTTCTTTGATTTGCTAGCCAATCAATAAATGTCTTTTTCCTTCTTCCAAACAGCATTGTCAACACCAAAATAAAGGACAGCAACAACAAACGAACTCTGAGACTAACCACACCATGAAGATGTGCGCATGCTCGGGGAGAGGGCTGGGCTCGAATGACAACCCTCGAATGTCCCTGCACTCTGCCCTGAGTCTCCTCAGCCCCTCTGCACCCTGGCTCTGACTTTTGCAGAACAGCCACTAGCAACCCATCACCCCAGCTCAAACTGCCTTTTCCACTTTGTACAATTGCGATGATTTTTACATTTATTTATTTATTTTTGGTGGTCCCGGGGATTGAACCCAGGGGCATTCTACCTCCGAGCTACACTCCCAGTCCTATTTTTTTATTCTTTATTTTGAAATATAGTCTCACTAATTTGCAGAGGGTCTCACTAAGTAGCTGAGACTGGCCTCCCGCCCACATCCTCCAGTCTCAGCCTCCCAAGTACTGGGATTACAAGCATGTGCCACCACACCTGGCTTTGAGATGATTATTAGAATAGCGAATTTAACTGCCCTCCCAAACTGAGAGAAAATGTAGTACAAAAAAATACCTTACATTAGCACAGAGTTAAACTCATAATATGGAAGGCTTGGGCATTATGACATTAAGTTATGTACCGGGGTCGGAGCCTCTCACTAATCAAATTCTCATTTAAACTGAAAATGCCTTTCTCCCTGCTCTCCCTTTCCAAATAAGACGTTGGGTGGCAGTCCTCTTTACACAGCTTTCCTAAAGCACAGGAAAGGAGGCACCAGGGCTATACCGAAGCCACACACTATTTCCCTCAGATTTTCAGCCTAGTCAGAGACAGCCCAGTAGAAGAACTCCTCTGTCTGCTGGGCTCTTGGCCAGGTGTGGTGCCGGGAGGAATCTCTTCTGTAGCCCTCCTCCTCCTCCTCCTCC